>JAODVM010052334.1:0-17963 GCA_025400095.1 Phenganax marumi | reverse complement strand
AAACATTCAAACTTTCGCGTCCAATCAGAACATGTTTCGAGGGGGCTTGTCCAAGCTCAAGTGAAATTGACGGTATTCGACAAGAGCTTCCTATGGACAAGAGTTCCTTAAAAGTTTATAGTTTCGGGTCTAGGATTTTTCTGCGCGTTCCGCGTTCCGTTATAGTTTATCGAAGGGATGCTTTTGAAAGTCATCAGAATGTCTCTATATCTGATTATCGATGTTGAGTCTTGGCTATGCGGAAATAAGTACCTGCGTCAGCACGTGAGCATTGTGTTTTAGTCGGAAAGATTTTGCGGCAACTTTATATGTACAACCGCCCCTGAGCTGCAGTTCAAAACAATTAAATGACAGAAAAAAAAGATGAAACTTTTACTGCCTTTTCACTGTAAGTTTATTGTCTGAAATACGATAGACAACTACAGTAGTTTCGACGAGGAATTTGTAAGTGGCGAGGTGGCTGGGGGGCTTTGTGGTCAGAAATCGTTTAAAGAGGCGAATTGACGTCTTATAAAAGTCAGACATTAGGCAGGAGATTATTTTCTTCGTTTTTTTGAAATTTCACATCATTAGGTGTTTTCTTGACATGTCTTTTTGGCGGTTCATGTTTGATGCACGCAATGCATTCTGGTAAAATGTACATGCCGCCATCTTTTTCGTTCTGGTCAATTTCATCGCAAACGGCCGATTTGCATGACGATGCAAAATGGCAAAATTGCCCAGTAATGCTAATAATATAAATACATGACGAGAATACAGTTGATTCGCTGGCCTAAAATATTTACAGTATTGAATATTTGATTGACTATATGCTCGTGCAGTTTAGCATAAACAACAAATATGTAATGTTGGTCTACATATTTTAACACGTACAGGGTATAGTGTTGTTTATGAACATCTCATGCTGGTAACAAGAAACCATCTTATCAGCATGTATGCGGTGACTATTAAAGGCGGAATGACTCTGCGGAATGGCATGCGGCACATATGTCATGCAGCGGAAATTTTAGTTGTGAAAATGCTGTAGCTGCTATTTTTGTAGTTATAGGCGATGCTCAGTCTTGCATCACGGAAATACATAGATAGTATATTATTGAATTCTGACAAATTAATTATTTCATCGTCATTTTCACCTATTTGCTGACTTTACTGAGCTTCGTATGCAGCAAGCGCTCGTTCTAATGAGGATGCACATTTGTCATTACATCATTTCCGGCGATCCGTCACTTTTCTTTGTAAGAGTCCATGCAAGAGTCTCACAAGCACAATTTCATTAATCAGCAACAATTTACACACCATTTAATGGGCAGTGTTCATTATAGACTAACATTTGATTTAGGTAAATCCATCATCTACAGCTGAAAAGAGCGTCTTAACTTTAGTAAAATTGCAAAGTGTGGTTGAGGGATACAGTTTTGTGAAGCTTGTAAATTTTCCTTTTTTTGACTTCCGTGGAAGATATTGCCGGGATATTTTTCCGCTTATTTCAACATTTCGAAACCAAACCTTGCAATGTTACTAAATTTGAGATGTTATTCGTTGCTATTAATACTTTGATACGTTACGTGCTTTTTGTCTAATTCAAATTTAGTTCATACTGCAAATTGTCCATTGGCTAACTCTTGTTCGTGACTCAATTTGGCTTTCGGTGCATTTCATTCATACAAACTAAAAAGAAAGCGAATTCAAAGTATCCTGTTCCTAATCTAGCAAAACTTGTATCTATATTTTAGTTTTATATGCTATGGAAAGTCAAGCAATCTGCGAAAAGAAAAGAAACAGTTACGGCCTCGCAAGGCAGTCCCTCACTAAAGGAACGCTTGCAAACACTCATTTGGTTCTGGGGGAATCAAGTGAATCGCAAATGAGCCTAATATGGCATAAATCAGTACACGAAAAGAATTGTTCTTATTATCGAAACCGTCTATCATGGCTCCACGGCAAATCTGGAGATCGATGCGTGACTTTTGAATCCCACTTTTTAATGTCAGTATTCTTAGTGACGCTTAAGAAAGAATTGGAGTATCCTGAGGTTTCAAGAAAGAAGCTTGTGAACAGTTTTTGTCGTGATGTCCTGAAAGTGAAAAAATGGATTCAATCACACCAGGTACGCCGGTATAGCGTGTGGATGATTGTAGGCTGAACGTCAAGGCCTCCGTAGTCTTTAAATCGAGGGCGCAGTATAATGGGGAAAGGCAGAGCGTTGAAATAAAGTACATAATTAACATATCTCTGAATATATGTATTGTATACGGGTATATTTAGACTAAGTTGTTTAACTTTTACGAATTTTTGAAATAACTGGCTTTATATATAGTTTAAAGTTTTAATTAATTGCGCTGTAAGGATTTTTGTTATGTAACTGTATACAAACGCATCACGAGGCAATATACGAGCATATATTAGTGTTTCTTTCGATTTAGTCTTGCTTTCGATTTGTGGGGGATGTCTAAAATATTGTTTTGAAAGAGAAAATACAATCCTGAGTTTTGTAAATTGCAGGTAGCACATTTTGATCAGCCCATCTATGCATATAGGTACAGAACCATGCAGGCATATACTGTAGATATAATGTTGGAGCAAACTATATAGATAACTTTACAGCGGATTTTTACAGAAATTGCCAAAATCTGTTGATACGGCCTGACAAAAAAGCCACCATACTATCGACACTGAAAACGAAATTGGAGTACTATATATGAAATCGTTGATTTTTCTTTGTTTAGGTTGTTGGCATTGTCCAATTGATATCCCAGGAATTGTTTAAGATTTACTCCTTGAATACCACTTTCACTGTTTCTTTGGAATTACCATTAAGCGAAGCATGTTTCGAGGAAAATCTCCACCAAACGGAAGCTATACGTGCTTCGGTGCTATATACGTGTCTCCGTGTACTTACTAAAAGACGAGGAATCAGGTTATCATTGGACTCTTTAATTTCAGCAACCGACGGATATTCTGAACCAATGCTCGACCCTGCCGAGAGTAGAGCAGGGGAATCTGTAACTTTTGATGGAGTATTAGTGGTAATTCTCATCGACACATTTCGTGGATACAAAAATTCACATTTATTTTCACCAAACGAAAGTGCAGAGAACGTCTTTTGTAATCGAGCTACGCAAACTTTGGATGGGGAAACACTGAATAATAAACGATCTAACAAGGATTATAAACAAGAACTAGAAAATGAAATTAAATTCTTGAAAACAAAATTACAAAAAACAGATGAGTTGGTAGACTCTATTCGAAAACAACGTGATTATGTACTTGAAAAAAATGCGTCATTAGAAGCAAAACTGTCTGATTTGAATGATAAGTTGAAAAGAGCAGAAAACGAGAACAGGGAGACTTTACTAGACCTTGGAAAGTTATCGTTTGAAAAAGTAGCTGAAACAAACCAGATCAAACAAAGTGAGCAGTTTCGGAGGTTATTCGTAGCCGAAACATCACCATCAGCTATCCCAAGAAATAAGAGCACATTTACTTCTTCATCTGGTCATATTCCAAATATCCCCAGCCAGGCTATTCCGTCTCCAGAAGGCCAAACCCAAGAACATGAAGAAAATAACAGCACTCCGCCATCTTCTTTGTTATCTCAGTCACCGACTACGTTCAGTGCACAAAGTCCTGGTGAAATTGAAGAATTGGCGGAATCTAGCGCCTCAAATGACTCAAGTGCTCATGGTGATCCTGTACCTAGACTTTCAGTTCAAGTAGAAGAAACCGGAGTAGACGAATCTATCAGTTTGGCAATGCAACCTTCATCTTCTACCAGTGCAAACGTGTTTAACACTTACAAACTGCTCTTATTGACGGTGAGTTCCAGACTACTATTCAATGATGTCGCCAAACTGAAGATCTGGGCAAATCAACAATTCTTCATCTCGATTGACCTGAACGCAAGTGACATCATTTTCCACTTGGATAAGAAAGGAGTGATAAATGCCTTCGATCTAAGCCAACTTCGCGAATTCTTTGAAACAATTTCGAGATTTGACCTGCTTTATCTTACTGATGAGTACCAAGCTGGTGACTATGATTCCCTTCGAAATTTAATTTCCGCCACTAAGCCAAAAACCCGGGCGAATCTTCACGCCAGGAACTACAGATCCCTATCATCGTGGCCGTTGTTATCGTCGGCACGAAATACAAGTCAAAGCCAGTCCGTAAGCCGAGGCACTGATTATCGCAATAACGCAAACAACACTGGGGAATCGAAAAAAGTCAGCAGCACATCACAGTCGGACAAGAATGCCACATCGGGTGCTTGCAGCAATGGAAGCGAAGAATTGGAGTTGAAACCCAGCGTTTCCAACATCAATGATATGATTAGACAAACTGGGCTATTTGATCAAAGAAGATCTGACTTTGTATCCGATGGTTTTGCTATCAATGGCACGAGAGGTTTGTCTCCGATGATTATTTTTTCCTAATTCTTTTGAACTTATCAGAATGTGTATGTTTGTTCAAATTGATTATTTCAGAATGGTAACTTTGCACGAAGGCCATAATTATTTTAGCCTGAGTTCACAAATTTGTTTTTTACTGAGCCTGGCATGAAGTTCAATCGTTGTTCCTTTACACTTCATCTTCATGGCACCATAAAGTTGTTTCATTCAGCTATTAACGTTATTATTCAGTGCTAAAGTTTTTTCTTTATAACAAAAAATTAAGAGTATTCCTTGCATGCAGTTGAAAACATACTCGTGTTAATGGTAGCATAAAGCACTTCAACTTAGTAGCACAGCGACAAAGTAGAAAATGAGGATCCAGCTATACAGCAAACAGAAGTTTGTTAACACTTAACACTTAATGTTTTTGTTTTGGAAGAAGCAGACAAAAGCATCGCTGGAAACATTGCTGCTCCAAACAACAGTAGCTTAAGACATTTATCGATGACCTGTGGAGGAAGCAACGGTATGAAATTGTCGAAGTTTAGTAGAACGACTTCCCAAAATAATAACGTCGAAAGTCCTCAATCAGGATGCCGCAATCATGATCATGTCCACTCCGAACATAATGACCATCACCATGGATCAAATAATGACAACGATGAAGAGGATGAATGGCTATGCGCTCATTACAAAAGAAGATGTTTCGTAAAGTTCGATTGTTGTGATCAATTCTGGCCTTGTCACCGTTGTCATAACAACTCCAGCACGTGCGGCACTAAAAAGCTAAAATCACGTGATACGACGATGGTGCGATGCGCGAAATGCGGAAAGGAACAAAAAGTACGGTATTCACTTTATCGTTGTTTTCAGTAGATACTATACAGTTACTAAAATGTAAAAAATGAATTTTGGGAATCTTGGCTTTTCAATTCCGGCTTTCGACCATCTACCTTGATGATACAGACTAACTCAACTTTTATGTTGTTGTTGCTTTTCCCAAAATACAATCTCGTCATCATAATAAACTTAAAAGCTGTTTGTTACTTGTGAACAAAACACCTCAATGTGTGAAAAAAAAAGACTTGGCTAGCTCCTCGTTTTTCAACACGGTCACTCGATTAGTTTTTGTTGCTTAATTTATCGTTGCTTATACACCGTGATGAAGGCTTTCTTGTTTAGTTCATTGTTCGTTCATCTCAGTTTACAAAAAAAGCAACAGAAATAATTTTTGTTATATTTACACCTGTTTTCATTTTCGCTATTCGACGTTTTGTTTCAATAGTGTTCATGCCTTGAGAACTGATGGCGTATGTTTGTCACTTGTAACAAAACCACTACAGATATTTATTCACTTACAAAAAAGAAGCTAAAAGTAGTTCAAAAACTCATTAATAATTCATGAAGAAATTTCTAAAGAAATACATTTTTAATCAGTGTCTTTATGTGTGATAAAGATTTCTCTTGATTTGCATAAACGTTAACTTCGATTTTCTCAGACTAGATGTTGTTGATTTTCAAAATTTCTTTGCCAGTGTCGAGATATAACTGAGACGTTTTTGAAGCCATTTAAAACACTCGCAGTACGTGTTTTATCACATACTGCGACTACGTCTCGTGTCTTTGTATGTGATAACACACTGCTGCTTGTGTTTTACATATTACATAAAGAGTAACTATATGATCATCTGCAAAATCACATGTCATTTTTTGATTATTCGTTAAACTTGTTTTTATAGTTTGGTGAAAATGGTCAATACTGTGTCTCATGTAACATTAAATTTGCTGATTTCTACTGTGGACTGTGTAAGCATCTCACTGGAACAGATGATCATCCCTACCATTGCGATAAATGTGGGATCTGCCGGTAAGAGTTTTTACTCTCTTTCTAGTTAAACGTTATACAGTAGGCATGCATTCGCTTTTGGTACAAGATGGTGGTTATAACCCTACAGTGTTCATTCTAGTCAACTTCAACAGTTTTGGTGCAGTGCCCGAGTATGAAATGTACGTGCATAATACTGGAGGCGGGATTTGGAATATAAAAAATTATTGTTCTTGTTACATTTTTATACTGACGCTTAAACTAATTGGAAAAACTGCTGTGTTTCTGAACAGAAATCTTCAGCTATTTGAACATTCCAATGCCTTTTGAAAGTTTCCTGAGTGTGCAGTTACGGTATTTTTGTCTTGTAGAATTCATGGGGATCGCTCATTTCATTGCGATGTTTGTGGTGTTTGCTTGGACGTCCAACTTCAAGGGAATCATAAATGTCGTCCTGAATCTGCTCATGATGAATGCTGCATCTGTTTAGAGGTCAGTCCTAATGCTTCATGACACTGCAATCTTTACTGATAAGTTTGAGCAGAGTTAGTAGAATGACATGATTTGTAGACTGCATTAAGACTTAATAGCACACACATTGTCCGTGTTTCTATCTAGTTTTTGCTAGAAATCAGCAGTTTATCATCACGTACTATTGTTTTCTTGCTAAATCCGCCAACACCATATTCCAAATATGCTGTAGAAACTACGGATAAATAGTAAACGTGAACTTACACTGTAATTGGTCAGTTGGGCAAAAACACAATAGACGCGTGACGACATGCAAACTACTCATTTTCTTTCATAAAACAAACAAAAACATGGGTAATGAAGTATCGAATGTTCAAGAAGTTTCCAAACCATGTCAGCGGTTATTGACTATGGCTTGACGAAAACTTTTTGCTTTTGGGGTCGTTGTTAGCAATGGTTTTGTTAGCCTAGTTCAGCTTGTTTTCTTTTGACAACTTTATCAAATTCCTATTGCAACCGCTGACAAAATCTCTGTTTGTGCACTTAGAGTTGTTGCAGTTGCAGTTTACAAAAAACTTTTTCTTTGTGCATGGTGAAATAGACGCGAAACAAATTACTTGTGGAAATGTGCGTCTTATAAGTGATTATAATGAAAAACATAGAATTATGTTTTCCATTGGTTTGGACTAAGAAGGATTTCCTTAGACCAATATCGACTATAAAATTATTAGTTTTTACGCATGTCAATTACACTAATGCATTACTTTGAGTTAGCTGCAGTGTTGTGTATGGTATCCATAATACTTGTTCTATAATAATTGTAATAATTGTGTAATGTGTAATAATTGTATAATAATTGTAATAATTGTAGTAATTCTGTAATAATTGTGTGTTTTTTAAAAGGATGCATTTACTGGCTGCCAAATTCTTCCATGTTCCCACAAAGTTCACAAAAACTGTGCTACTGAGATGATAAGGAATGGAATGTAAGTTAGTTTTGATCAATTTCTATACTTTAATATCTCCAACCAATGGTGCGATAGTAAGAGCGTTGCGGTCTGTAAAGGTACTAATTGCGACCGGCTATATTCATTTATGAACAAACAACTTCGTCTGCCCTCAAATTTCGCATTTCGGTCTTGGTTTCTTTACATGCTATAGGGCCGTTTTGTACGTTGTAAGCTTTTCCTAAAAAGTTTTAGATTATTTTATATATTTTTAAATTTGATTAACCGTGCGGCTTCTTTTGTACAAAGACAAGACAGTCGCACAGCGGAAACTCTGAGCCTGAGGTGCAATGCAACAAAGTTGCGCTGCACCTGTTGTTTACAGTTGTCAACAATATTGAAAAACATTGTTAATATTTGAGTCGGATGCAACAATGCTGAACAACGCTGTGAACAATAGGTGCAGCGCAACTTTGTTGCATCTTGTGCTTATCAGCATTGCAACAACTTGATGATTTTAATCGTGTAGACGACTTCTACATCTTACATATCTTTTGCCGATCTTAACTATAGTCATAGTGTGTACAAGTATGTTTGGCAAAGCTTGCTTATTCATGTTTTCTAATCACCCTTTCTTTCTTCTCAAATTATATGATCATGTACGGTAACCATGCACATTTGAATCAACATCATTTCACTTTCGAAACACGTCGGATGACCTGTAACATTTCGCTCCCCTGAATTCGGTTCGCCACATAGGAAGTTCGAAGTTCAGATTTACAATTGTAATATCATTGACTCAATGCAGTCGCTTATTTTAATTATAAATATAAATATTTTGTCCACCACAGCATATATAGCAAAATATTTTGGGGGCAAAACTCATCCGTTACCTCGTATGGGCAGAAAGCTTATAAATAGAAATTTGTTTTATGACATGGTGACAGTAATACGATCCATTTTATCACATGACTCATCGAAGGATGCTTCTAAGATAAAAAGTCAGAATTTTGTAACCAATTATTTATATGGCAACTTTTTCGAAAGGAATTATCTTACCTTACTCCTTTTTTCTCCCTGAAAGCACTTCATTTTGAAAATTCTGGCATTTTCTAGGTCTAAATGCTTTACTTACCATGGCAGTAGATTTCTTATTTTGTTTATGCTTTAATTTACAGAACTCGTTGTCCGATTTGTCGACAGAGTTTCCGACACAAACTTCAAAGACGACCAGCCACAAAAAAATGAGGAAAAAGGAATTAAAACAGAGCTGAAAAACAAGTAAGAATAGTTTATTCAAAATTTTAAATAATTTTATAAACTTTTTTAAAAATTGGGGAGACTTTTTTGGATGCATGCGTGTTGGTTCATATTTAAGTGTTCTGTTAAGCTCTCGAGTACAAACCACCTTCAGAGTATAGTCTTAAAAGCGTTCATGAGGCAAAATTGACTCCTGAAGTTTCTCCATTGCAACCGCTTTTCCCGCCCACTTGAAGCGTTCATTTTAATATTTGCACAGTATCAAGATTGACAACCACAACGCATGTTTAAATATGCATGTTCTCTTTGCGCAGGTGAATCAATTGTAATCAAACATGATCTCCATAAACCGAAAGCTGTACGCAGGCTGAAAGACACTTCAAGTCGCCGTAATAATGTAGCCTTTTTTCCTGCCAAAGTGTTTCGTACTACCTGCACAATAAATGAAAGACAGAAAAATGTTGAGTTAATTCATAAGTTTTATTTAGGGTTTTCACCAATTACTTTAGATGTGACAGCAATACACTTATTTTTCAAGTTAACGAGTCAATGTACTTCGACTCATTTAGATTAATTACCTCTGTTTACATTGATATTGAATAATAGATAGATAGATGGATAGGTTTATTAAAATTATATCGCAGCTTTAAGAACTAATTGCGTAATAGTCAGAAGAAGATAAAATAGCCAAACACTCGATGTACTCTACGATTAATTAGTACGAGAATAAAAAACGACTAAAGTTTGTTTGTCACTTTAAAAACAAATAACGATATTCTAGATTTTCTACATCTATTCAATTAGACTATAGATTTAAAAGTTATACACCTTACGATTAAAAATCACATTTTTGCCGTGCCATTGCATATACAAACGAATTTTTCGTGAGAGTATGGATGTGTGGATATTAAAGTTATGTTCATTCCTAAGATGGTATGAATGATGCAACACCAGTAACAAGCTATGAAGTTTGTGGTTTGGATCCCTAACCATGTTGTTAGAGAGGTTTTGACAAAGAAATCGTGATGTTCTATTAACGCAGAGTCTCTTCCGCAGCTCTATAGCCCATTCGTGGTTTTATAACTGCAATTAGCCTTTCTCACGACGCCATTTTTGGGGTACTATCTGAGATTATAAACTGGATTATAATCAATAAGTATATGTTTTGTATTGTCATTATTCTAAATAAAACCTTTTAAAGTTAATTTAAAGTTCAATTATTGAACAACGGTTTTCATACAGCTTAGATTTTACTGATTTTGACATTTTTCTCACGAAAAGTACCCGAAAAATGGCGTCGTGAGAAAGGCTAATTGCTCTTCTTTCTATGCGTATCAAATCATTTTTAAGTGTACCGAGTGGGCGTGATAAAAAACTGGTCGAGCGAATTTTTATACAGTTTATTGAGAAGTGACCTCGATTGTTTGGTGTAGTAGGTAGTTTTGACGTGTCAATTCAGCAATATGATATTATTATATGCAGCGTGTCTGAAAATAAACGAAATGAAATTTCAACAGGCTACGACGCATCATATATTGAATTAAACGATTTAATTTTTACATGTCGGGAAGTAGAAGAGAAGAAGAGCATGGGAACAAAGCAAAATTATTTCGCACGTGAGATATAAAATGCATGACTAAGAAACTGAAGATGATCAAAAAAATTTTGCATCTTAATGCATAACATCAGCAAGAACATCAAACACAAACAACATGGTTCAATTAACAGTTCAACAGAGAACATGTCTTCTGTATAGGGAAATAATTTTACTTTGTTTCTCGTACTATTCCCAAAACAATGCATGTGATTTGGATCGGAAATTTCTGTTCATGTTTCGCTGTTGTGACTTAAATGGATATCATGGGAAAGCTTTGAATCTCTTTTTGTTCCCTATGTAAAAATTAAATCGTGTAATTGAACATATGATCGATGCGCCATTGTCTGTTGAACTTTCATTTCGTTTTGTTTTTGAGACACACTGTAGTATTATTGCTTTCACACGTACACGCTTGCCTAAAAGCAAAGTATTCAATTTCAATATCAGCAAGAATTTCTGATCGTGCAGTAGGTTCAATAAGTTGCACTAATTGTATCTCGTAATAAAGTGCTGATTTCAATTTCAAAGTAAAGTTGTAGTGATTTTCACAAAAGCTTCAACAATGAGGTTTTTCTGCTCAAAATCAGTTTTGCTTGCCACAGTGGTGCAAAATAAGCATGTTGTGGTGATTTTCGCAAAAACTTCAGCAATGACGTTTTTCAGCTTAAAATCAGTTTTCCTTGCTGCAGTGGTGCTAAATTAGAAGTTGAGCGGAATTTCAAAAAAACTTCAACAACGACGTTTTCCAGCTTGTTGAAACTTTCGTGAAAATCACTACAACTTGCTTATTTTGCACCAGCGTAGCAAGCAAAACTGATGTTAGGTTGATAAACGTCGTTGTTGACGTTTTTGTGAAAATCACTACACCTTGCTTACTTTGGACCGCTGCCCTCGTGCGTGAACCTTTAGCTTCTTAATCGCAGAAACCTCTTTTTCATGGGGGCTCCTTTCTATTGGCAACACTCTGTATATACGCAAATGAATACGGGTAACTCGTTTAAGTTCTATAAGTTGTAATTCGTTTAAGTTGTTTAAGTTCAGTGTTTTCATTATTGCTTCAATTGTAACTAATCAGGGCCTCTCAGAGAAATTTTGGGGCTCGGGGCGAAATCCATGTTGCAGGCCCTTTCCATGTGGGCATGATCTACTGCCATTGTATCTGTTATTTCTTACTTATTTTGGAGGCCCCCTTAATCCGGGGGCCTGGGGCAATTTGCCCCTTTGCCCACCTCCCTCTGAGAGGCCCTGTAGCTAACATGTAGCTATCGCAAATATATCGTAAACAACAGATTCGCTACAATCAAAGGGTCGACGTGCGACCAATTTACGCACTGGAAGCAATTCTGCAATTTAATTGGTTGATTTATACATCCGGTTGTAATATTTCGGCTCACAGACAGTGGCAGCAAAGTAAATCAAACAAATTACAAGAAATCATTGATATTCTACAAGTAACTGCAACAGATGCATGAAATAACTAATGTTTATTAAGACTCATTGATGTGTAGAAAAACGTTTTAGTTGTCGCATGAAATAACGTTTTAACCCTGCATGGCAAATGGGTTCTATAGTTCTGAAAAGAACCGTTCAAATAATTTAGTAATTGTACTGGACCTCACCTTACGATAACCGAATAAAACTTTAAAAAAGCGCAGTGCAAGTTTGTTCTAAGTTTGTAAGTTTAATGTTGTTATACCAAATTATATGAACGTGCAGTTCTTTTCAGAACATGCGATCTTTAAGTTTGTTACCACTACAACTTAATTAAAAGTTAAACATACAGTATACATTTAAAAGACTGATCTATATACGTAATGTTCAATGAAAAAAATTCTGCTCGCTATTTAAAATCTTTAATAGTTGAAAAGGATTGTATAATAGGAGAGAAAGTCATCAACTTCATAAACAAGTGTTAGGAATCTACAAGACTCACTCCAACTAAGTGTTGGATGTAATTTTTCTTAGTATATGTTCTTATCACGAGTGTCGTACACATGCATGGTCAAAGAAGATCAGAGAAATCTGTGCGAAAAATGAAATTAGAAATACCAGTGTGCTTTACCAGCACGCTAAACTACAAAATTACAAAATATATAACAAAATCAACTGCATGTTTTGCGTACGTCAACCAATCACCAATCACCAATCACCGCAACTACAGCCGAAGTGAAAGCATGAGTCCTTTCCGCATTCGGGAAAATCAACATAATCGCAATCATCATTGCGAGCCCAATTGTCCTCCGTATTTTTTTGCACGTCATCCAAGCGCTTCACTTCTTTACATACCCTGCACTTCTGTTCGCCCTTGGTTAGTTGAGTCACACTGAATTCTTCGCGGGGAAAACGCCTCCCGCAACGTGTGCAAGTTGTGTCTGCCAAGGGGAAACTTGTGGTTCCCTTTTCTGGAATGACATCCAGTGGCAGGAAGGCGTTGGTTTCGTAGTCATCATAGGATCTTTCCTCTTTTCCTCTGTAGAAGTCGACATATTTGTCAGAGGCTATCTTTAGGCGTCTCTCGTCGACACTGCTGAGAACATCTTTCATTTTCTCGTAGAGTGCAAACATGCCAATAGTATCCACAATGCAATACTGGATCAAAGTTTCTGACAATGGCCTATTTTTTGCTTGCCACACTTGCATACTTGACTTGAAGAGCAGTGCTCCTTTGTCTTTTGCCTTCACTAGCTTCTCATCTTCCAGGTATAACTCCAAGCAACGACGATAACCGTTGATTCTTTCCACTGCGTTCGTTAGCTGGCTTCGCCGTTTATATCGACCAAATATCTTTTGGGACGAAACCGAAGGTTTCTCGTTTGTTGTGGATGTGGGATGCTCTCTACGGTAAATGATTTCAAGGAGCTGAATATCCAGAACTCCGCTTAGTTTGACGTTGAACTGATGCCATAGGGCGTCGGAATCTTGTCGGCAATCGAACATCAGTTTTGTTTGCGTGTCATCTTCCAACATTTCGCGAAGTCCACCATTAAAAATTGCTTTTCCTACTTTGGAGACGTTGAATATATAGGCTTTTTCTTTGGTTGCTACAGAAAGGATGGTCAACTCTCCTTTTCTGCTTAAAGAGACTCCTTCGCAGTCAACAGCTACAAGATTATGGCTCATTTGTTTATGCTTTTTGAGTTCAGCAAGTGCCTCTGCTAGATTTAGTTCATTATCGATAACCTGCGAATCGCATGCGAAATTGCTTGCCATTTTTAGCGAGCTTATTGCTTTTTAAAGAAAAAGACAACAATATTTAGTACGTTTCACTTTGAAGAAAACAGCACGAGTGTACCTGCACAAACAAAGTATTTCCATGTAGTGCACTTCTTGGAACAAGATACAGAGTTAAGCACCGGAAACTACAGTAGTATATACATAGTATTAAAAGTTGGCAAGCAAGTAGTATAGTATAAGCATGCAAGCATAAATGCATGCGCTTGTGCAAATTTGTAATTGATGAAGAAAAACACGGGAGACTCAAAGGGTCATGATATATATCGGCATCTGCATATTGTGATACAGCATTCTACTGATTCACATAATCCTTTAAATCTGTGTGTCTTAATTATGACACTTGTCATTTTGTATGTCTTCAAATTTATCTTGAAAAGTAAATTTTGTATTTTATGCATATATTATACAAGTAATTCAGCATACTGTAGGGGAGTAAATAACTAGGAGCAGGAGCAGAGCGGCACAACTAATTTGCACGACGAGCAGGGATTGCGAAGGCGGGGACTGAAGGGGGCTTCAGCCCCTTCAAATATTTTCATACTAAGTGTTAAAAAACGTGTGTGTTTGCGCTGTTACAACGGATTTTTCGTAACAGTTGTAAGAAATGTTTGCTACTTGTGAACTTGGTTGTATTTACGAGCTCTGAAAGGCCTCAAATTTAAAAATTTTCCGGGTGACATGGCCCCAAATCCCGTACAAGAATCTTACGTCTTCGGCGTTTGATAGCCCATCCCAATCCCTAACATCCATTGCAGTCCCTGCTATTTAGTATTTCACACGGACGATCACCAAATGACTGAGCTTGCCTTCGGAGAAGTAGCCGTGGAGAACACGCAGCGTTTATCGCTGCGTGACGGGAATCTATAAACGAAAAGCTTAGTAGCATGGTTGGTCTAATTATCACTTAGCCCTTCTCGCTGCGTTCTCAGTCATCATAAAACCTCTTTTCACGTTTCAGAACCGCCTTACACCTATATGCCACCTTAGATGAGACATTGGTCAACCGGCCTGCAATAGTCACAACACTGGCCATTGAACTAAAAGACTGGAGCGCTAGACCTGAGGAGAAAAATGTGAAGACAAATGTCAGGGGGAATCACCAGGCACCTGTACGAAAAACACGCGCCGCCATCTGCATAATAGAAACAACTTGTTGGCCCGAAACCAACAACGGGCTAAAAACCATTTAAAAAATTGTATTTCAATGAAACCAAAGCAAAGGTCAAATAAATATTCTTCATTTTAGCCCTTTTCACCAAATCTGTGTGAATGAAAAGTCATTTTTTACGTTTTGGATTGTTTTCTCGCTTTTAATGGTTTTTAAAGTAGTATTTACTTTGTAAAGCTCCATTCAAGTAAAGTAAAACACCCGACACAAACACGGTTTGTTTTTTGAAATATAAGCTTTTCTCGAGTCTTTATACATTAATACAATATATGTTTCATGCCCGCGCATTCTCTGGTTTCCCGACAAAACACGCGTCCCGTGTCCACAAAAACAGATCCATTCCACTGAAAGTAGCGTTCCCTGTTTTAGTTCAATCCCTTCAAATGAAAACTTGAATTTTGAAAGTAAACTGGACGCTCCTTGTTACTTGAAAATTTGATTTTGTTGAACTTTTTTGAAATCGAAAATAGCACTAATTATAATTTTACGTAGCAACAGGAACGAGTCTACCCTACAATAACCTAATACAAATTTTATGAAATGAGCATAACTTATAGTAGGGCTATACACGGAATAATTTAACAAAGTATAAAAACAAAAGTTAAATAATTCTACAATTAGGCAATGAAAGAGCGCCCTCGATCGCATGACCTGGAGAAAAGGCTGGTAAGTCAGTAGCGAGCTTGGAGACATGCTCCCTGGAAAATACTTTTACGTTTTAGGAATTTTGAAAAGTGTTCCCGCGTTTTTGAGTGCCATGATTTTTTCCTGCACAAAAATTATAAAGCTCTCATACGAGGGGACTACGTTTTCCTGACTGGAGCATAAAGCCTACCCAAGCCATAAAGCATTGCTCAATTACACTCAGTGCCGTAACTAGAGGGGAGACTTGGGGGAAGGGTGTCGCCCCCCTCCCCCCTCATTGTTGCCATATTGCAGTTTTGTCGTGCAAATTTATCAATTAAAGATACCCTCGTTGGGCAAGAAATAAACTATAGAATATATTTTACTTTTTCTTATTGGCAATAGCAATTTTCCTAAAATATATCGAACTTGCAGTTGGGTCACGCCCTTTTTGGTTTTTTCGTTGGGCAAAGTTTGCCTGTACCCCTTCCCCCCAAACAGAACACACAAGGTACGGCCTTGATTACATCTAAATTTCCCAGTCGTTGTTCTCTCTGGCATTTTTTGTTGGAAATAAGCTTTTGCGACTGATCCGTTGAAGTCCGCCAATTTTAAATCACGTGTAGCTGGGTAGGGTAAGGCAATATCCCGGTCTGGCCGTTTGCCTTCGCCGCCTAGCCCGGACCCGTCTTGAAAAAGCGAGATCTTGAGAAGGCGGAGAAGCCCGTTTGCCATATATACGCCAGGTGAACGCTTTAATAAATTACATTGTGATGTTAGATCTCAGCAAAGAAGGTGGGTAACCCGGTATACTGGCTCACATACATAAATAGTCTTTTAAGCCCCGTTTACACTATACCAGATTGCTATCAAAGCGGGTCAAATTTTGCAGATATCGATGCTCTGTAGATTTAATGGTAACGACACAAAGAAATATTCAAAGTCTGTCAGCGTAGCAACCATTTGCTGGTGATTATTACTCCTTAACAGCAAACGAAGATGTCGTGACGAGTGAATACGTCTAGTGTAAGCAGGGCCTTTGTTGATTGAGCTGTAAAACTATGGTCAGTAAAGCCTCTAAGGCATAAAAAATTATAAGCCGAAACTAATGTAAAACTGCTCAAACGAAGACTTCAAGTGATCTACAATCAGTTTTAAAAGTCCTAGAACACATATCTCGAATGCTCAGTGTTACTACCATTAGCTCCCTCTCGCTCCCTAATCAATGTTGTGTGTTGATTAATTGGCTATATTACAGCGTCAAAATCCCCGTTTATACTGCACCGGACTGCTATCGGAGCGCGTCAAATTTTGCTGCTATCGATGCTCTGCAAAGATTTTTAATGGTAATAAAACAAATAAATGTACAAGATCTTTCAGCCTAGTTAACATTTGTTGGTGATTATTGCTCCTTAACAGCAAACAAAGATGTCGTGACGAGTGAATCTGATGTAGTGTAAACGGGGCTATTGATATTCATGTTTGACACACTTTAAATTTGTTGATGCAAAGTTAGACATTTCAATTTAGGTAATTTCGTCTGCAAGGGTACTATTATTAAGCCATAAATAGTGCTTAATAGTACTTGAATACGGCCCCTAGTCCAATGTATTTTACTCCAATTTCACTGGCCAATTCTTACCCCATGTATACTCCTTGCCTGTCATTTTCGCTTCTTTTCAAAACGCAACTGGATTATTTCATCAAATTTCCATATAATTATCTTGTTGGATCACTACGTCTATATTTTTAGCTGATTTCAAGTGAACATATCTTTCTGATACTTGAAACAAGTTTGTTTACCGAAGCTCAACCGCTCATGCTACTCATGCTCACATGTAAATCCAACTTCTTAAAGTTATAAAGCAGAAAGAACAGGAGTTTTCCGCTCAAAAGTCTGCTCGCCTGGTTTTTCATTTGTGATAAAAGAATTGGCAACGTCTAAAAGCCAAAACAACGCAAAAACTTTGAGTCTGTAATACAATTATACCAAAAGTGGGCTTCAAACGGCGCATCTACTTCCGCTTACATTTTTGACAACAGATGCGATATCCAGTCTATGTGCAGATCAGTGGCTCGAGTTTTTGCATTTGCCATTTTAGCTGATACAATATCTCGAATTTGAATTTGAAATTTAAATGTATCCATAGTGCCTAACAAAATTGTTAAGCTTGCTCCTCTACAGTTACTACAGGTATGAATATTTCTTATTGACCGCGGGAAAATTGTGCAACCAATCATCAATTGCGTTCCACCAGTAGAGGACGAAATTCCGAAACAACCAAGCCCCGCTGATCTTTCCAGCTTTGAACTGACTGTCTGCGCACACGCAAGCTAGATCGCCATGGCTGAGCAGATACATGTACGCTTAGCGTACCTATTTTTGTATCTGCGAAGCAGATATAATGCTATCGCACGCGTACCGTACCGTACCGTACCGTACCGT
>JAODVM010052223.1:0-17963 GCA_025400095.1 Phenganax marumi | reverse complement strand
ACAAAAATACAAGCAAATCAAACATGTTCAAACAAAACTGGAAAGCCTCGCTCCTCGAGCGAAAGTGCCAAAACCGCCCGAGATCTTCATCGCAAGAGTCTGGACCGAGTAAAAATGCTCTTTTGAATGCGCCATCTTGTGGAGACAAAGTTTTTATAGAAGCCAGATAAGGAGTACGCATTTATCACAGACTTCCCAGTTACCAGCTTAATCTTATGATCAAATTGGATTTGTCAGTTTTCCCACTGGAATGCCTATTCTGACAAGTGTCATGATTTTCGAAAAGTGTCCCTCCACCCCATTCCCCAATACCCCGTTGGATCAGGCCTAATTTCAATGTTTACTCTGCTCCTAATGTTCTCATGACATTCTGGCTTGTATTTTCATCACTTTTCTGTACAACTGTAGATTATTCGTATTTGACCGCTATGATCGAAAGACTAATATTGAAGCATCTTATTATTACAGCTTTGTAAAGTGTGCACACGCATTCACAAAATGTTTTGTATAGTAACGTGCACTTGACTATAGTACAATGCACTTGCAATGGATGATGTGTTATATATTCTTCCAATGTGTTTAGAGTCATGGTGGATGTGGTCGGTACCAGCCTCAGATCAGAAGACAAGGTCTTGAATTAACTGCTGAATGGAAACATGTGAACGAAGATTCGCAAGAAAAGAAAATAGTTTTAACTGCAGAAAGAGTTCATGAGATTTTTAAGCGCATTTCAGACGAAGAATGTACAATAATTGGCATGGATCCTCAGAATTGTCGTCCAGATTGGATGATACTCACGGTGCTTCCTGTTCCTCCTCTGCCTGTGCGACCTTCCATCGTCATGCATGGCGGCAGTGCCAGAAGTCAGGTAAGACAAGCACCAAAGTAGATAAGAGCAGATCAGAATAATGATAATGATAGTTGCAGATCCCTAGGTTCATCATCCGCCACCGATGGATACTGAAATTGCTGTGGTACTCTTGCTTCGAGTCGACCGTAAATGTACAAATAGATTGTTTAGGGTGCTTTCCAGTTGCACGTTTTTAGCTATGACCCACGTACACGCACGTACGTATAAGCTTAAATCCTTCACAGTTTCGTGGTTCACAAAAATACGCGAACAATTAAACACGTAGTTCTTTAAAATTCAAAATTCTAAACTATTGTTCTCTGGGGTGTCAAAAACGCGTAACTGGAGAGTAGCCGTGGGGCATTTTACTTTAAACAAACTGTGCGAAATTTTCGGACTACCAAGAATCCGTCGATTTTCGAGTGAATTTTCGGATTTTCCTGCTGACGTTTGGACTTTCCCGGGATTTTTGCATACATATTGCTGGATTCTTTGGATTTTTTCCGGCCTTCTATTTTTCGGAGTTTCTTGGACTTTTTTGAACTTTCAAGATTTTTACTGGATTTTTTTGATTTTTTTTTGGCCGTGCAGACTTTTTTGCAAAGTGTACGAGTTTTTTGGAGTGAAATGCTTTTCGCGTGGAGCGCCGATGCGGCCAGCGGGCAAACGCGAAATAGGCCGATTGCATCGTTGTAATTACGATTTTGATTACAGGTATTAAGGACTAAGAAATATTTTTATTAACAAATTCTTTGCAGGAAACCTGCCAAGCAGTTCTATATTTTTCTCGAGACTGAAACAAATTCCTTATACGGTAGTATTCATAAAATGTTTGCTTGTTGATTTGATGTTTTGTTTTTTTGTTAGGATGACTTGACTCACAAGCTTTCCGATATCGTTAAGTGTAATAATGGTCTTAAAAGAAATGAAATGAACGGTGCGGCTGCTCATATTATTGCCGAAGACACAAAGATGTTACAATATCATGTGTCAACGTTATTTGATAACGAGATACCCGGATTACCCAAGGTAAACTTTGATAAATTGAGAGTGATAAACACTGTTATACAACCGTCATTCATTCGTTTGTTAGTATACAACCGTCAGTCATGTGTGATGTTATATTGTTCAGGCAATGCAAAAGTCGGGACGGCCTCTGAAATCCATCAAGCAACGATTAAAAAGTAAAGAAGGTCGTATCCGTGGTAATCTCATGGGGAAACGAGTAGATTTCTCAGCTCGTGCTGTAATCACACCTGATCCGAATCTATCTATTGACCAAGTTGGCGTTCCAAGAATGATTGCACAGAACCTGACTTTCCCAGAGATTGTAACGCCGTTCAATATTGATAGGTCAGTTTTTCTTTGTTATGCATATTGGTGCAGTGATGTAACAGTGCTTGCCCAGATACGCGTAGTAGGCTATGGCACTTGACGCCTTCTTAGTTGCTTGCGATGTGTGGAGTCTGATTTCCGTATTCATTTGTTTATTTATCGTCATTAAAAATGGTTACTCTTCAACCGACGTAGGGAGATGCGTATCAAGCGGGCGTTTACGTATATCCATACTAACTACAGTATATAATCTAGAATGACTATTATATACGTCACTTTTGATCCTTTACTCTCGATCCTCACTGTTTGTTTAGTCCTGTTTATCATTACACGTAGTTCTACGAATATGAATTTCAAATCTTCAAGAAGCGTTGTAGGGTAGTGTAGCTCTGTAGTCTAACTTGTTATCAGAAATTTTCCATTATATAGACGTTGCCGAAAATTGCATCGTAGTTCAACTAGGCTAGAATTTCAGAGGAATTTTTGTTTCTTCATGTTTTTAGTAGTTTCTCCATTGACTCGCTTTCATTCATACGTAATTTATAGTTGTATCATATCAGTTGCTCCCCCGATGAAACAGGGCAGTTTTCACAGTTGCAAAGTTTTTGTTAGTTTTTGTTGGAGATCATTGCTTATGTATTTTAATTGACAGCATGCAAGAACTTGTTCGTCGTGGTAGTTCTCATTATCCAGGAGCGAAATACATCATCCGTGATAATGGAGACAGAATCGATTTGCGTTTTCATCCAAAACCCAGTGATCTTCATCTCCAATATGGCTACAAGGTACAGTACTGTACTCGTACTGCATATAGTAGTGCCTTGAACAGTACGCTGTGAACATCGTTACTTTACATAGCTTAGCTGTACATCAAGTTGATGAAGTAAGATCAGAGAGTGTCGTTTTTTCACGATTTTTACGTCTGATAGCTAGCTACTAAGTACTTACCTGTCGCCATGGACGAAATGTCCCGCTTCTAAAGTTCGTTTTTACGTATCCACGTAATCAAAGTTCATTAAGCTAACCGCCAGACGTTGTTGCTTCCACTGGTTTACCTATGTATTGATATTGCTGAACTTTAGTACATCAGCGTATTAGCTAGCAAATATGTCCAATCATTACAGTAAGCGTGATTTTGATTCCGTGCAGTTGAGATAAACCCGACACCTATCCTAAAGTATCGTACTTTGAAATATTCGAGTTATCCATAGCTTATGTATACCCTTTCGACGTTTCATCAGGTGGAGCGCCATTTGAGAGATGACGATTTGATCGTGTTTAATCGTCAACCAACGCTTCACAAAATGTCCATGATGGGACATCGCGTCAAAGTTTTACCTTGGTCCACGTTTCGTCTTAATCTCAGGTGATTTAACAATGTTGGCTTCAAGGGCATACTCAGGTGTCTAGGTCACATGGGCGGAGACGTTCTACCCTCCCTATCTGACGTATTTGGACTCCGTTCGAAGCTGTCGATTTGCAGGCTATTGCCATAGCTGTATATGTCGTGTCAGCGAAGTACTTGCAAATGTTGTTATACCGTGATATGGAGTTGAATGGTTTTAAAATATAAATTTGCGTCGAATTTGAACGAGGTCTAGCTGTAGATGGAAGAATGCTCACACCCACAGTAATTCTATTCTTTCCTGGAACAGCGTTTGGTTGTGAAATAGATTTTAGATACCTATTGTAGTGATACTGCATGTAATATTGCAGACAATTGATGAATTTTAAATGTGACGTATATTCTTATGTTTTATCCAGTGTAACAACACCTTATAACGCAGATTTTGATGGTGACGAAATGAACCTTCACGTGCCACAGTCACTTGAAGCACGTGCTGAAATCTCGGAGTTAATGATGGTTCACCGCCAAACCATCACACCGCAGTCAAACAGACCTGTCATGGGGATTGTACAAGACTCCCTTACAGCTGTTCGCAAATTTACAAAGAGAGATGTGATGATGGAAAAGGTACAAATCCTCCACTACGTAACTTGTTATTGATTGCTGAATTGCTGTCGTATCAAAGATGACCTTGTTGTAGAATATGTATAGTGTCTTATTCCCATCTAGCCCAAACTTTCACATGTAGATGTATTTGCAGTCTTCTTGCAGAACTTGAGTATCGGTGACATGTTCCTCTTTGTGTATCAGATTTCTCAATGACAGAAAACAAAAATGTCGGTCATTAAAGTTTTTGTACTGACTCGTTATTTGTGTGAAACTTTTCAAGGACGTTGTGATGAACTTGTTGATGTGGTTGCCAAGTTGGAATGGAAAGTTGCCTGTGCCCGCCATTCTGAAGCCCAAACCATTGTGGACTGGCAAACAAATCTTCTCCATCTTAATTCCTGGCAACGTGAATATGATCCGAGCTCATAGTACACATCCGGACGATGAGGATGATGGACCTTACAAACATATTTCACCTGGTGATACTAAGGTGTGGTGATCTAAAGGTTCCAGTGATAACCATCTCTTATAGTCTGATGGTTGTGGTTTTGTTTCTGTTCAGTACAATCATTTCGTGCTTTTGATATGCGATATCACGGTATTCAGTATAATAAAGATGATGTTGTCTTGCCTT
The DNA here is from genome assembly GCA_025400095.1 of Phenganax marumi. Lineage (NCBI taxonomy): Eukaryota > Metazoa > Cnidaria > Anthozoa > Malacalcyonacea > Clavulariidae > Phenganax > Phenganax marumi. The sequence goes on along the minus strand of JAODVM010052223.1, from coordinate 13,187 downwards.
TTTTTATTCTTGCGTCCCGAGTTATATCGTTCAGTAGAGATGCACGTTTGGCTGGGTGCATGCTGACTTATTCGTAAGGGTGGCTACTCGCGGGCTAAATGTTGTTGGCATGCATGAACCTACGATGAATTCTTGTTAGGATGAAACGCTTCTTATGTTTTCTGCCACCATTATTTCATTTCGAAGCAAGTTTTTCATCCAAACAAAGCAGTGCAGTATATTCAAGCCAAAGTTTTCCTTTTCTGTACCGACTTTATTCTTTGTTTAAATGAGAAGCTAATGTGAAAAGTTGTATACCACGATTTTGGACGCACCATTGTTTTTCTCAGCAAAATATTTCTTTTAAGGTTTTGGTAGAAGATGGTGAACTATTGTCTGGTATCATTTGTAAGAAAAGTCTTGGAACGTCGTCTGGCAGTTTAGTTCATATTGTTGCCATGGAGCTAGGTCATGATATTGCCAAGAACTTCTACGGCGAGATTCAGACTTGTGTTAATAACTGGTTATTGATTGAAGGTCATAGTATTGGAATCGGCGATTGTATTGCTGATAACGAAACGTACGAGGTCATCCAGAAAACAACGAAAAAAGCAAAAGTAAAGGACTTTATTTATATATTTTTGTTGTAACACACGCTGTGACCGTGAGCAGAGGTGATTGCCTTGGAGAGAATTTTGTCGGTGTACGAAATAAGCATGTCTGTGTTTTGTGTTAGGATGACGTCATCCAGGTTATCGAAAAAGCTCACAATGATGACCTGGAGCCAACTCCTGGTAACACCTTGAGGCAAACCTTTGAAAATCAGGTAAATCGTCGGATTTTAGGTCTGGAGTTATGAATCTTCAATACATGATTTTTTGTGTAAGTTTCTGGGTAAGTTGTAATTATAAGCTGCTTAGCAAAACAATGGAAGGAATGCCAAAGATCAAGTCGAGCGAAAACACTGTTTGTGAGCACTTATTTGACACCAGAGAATACTCGACTATGTTGATTTATCTGATTATTTGCAACGGGGAATGTGTGCACAGTAAATCGCTCTTTATGTTTGGTCAGGAATCTTCTGCCCAACCCCAGCTTTTCTCCCTCGCTTTTCTAGATTTCACATTGTCCGTGATTTTGTAAAACTAACGTGCTGTTCAATCAGGTGAATCGAATCTTAAACGACTGTCGGGACAAGACCGGTAGCAGTGCTCAGAAAAGTTTGTCAGAGTTCAATAATTTCAAGGCTATGGTGGTAGCTGGATCTAAAGGATCCAAGATTAACATTTCACAGGTAATAAATCACTACGTCCATGCAGTATATAAAGAATTAGAAGTTGTTTTTCTTGAAGTTTAAGCGTGAACACCTCTCAGGTTTAGTTACTTTAAAGCCTGCTTTTGATATGGTCGTAACTGTGGCAAAGACAGTCGAAATACGTAGAACAGTTTCAAACTATTAGCAAAGCTCTCATTGGTGAAGCTGCTAAGAAAGTAGAATATTTTGGCTGTTGACAGAATGTCCTGACTCATATGACAGTTACAACCATATCGAAACCAGCTAGGCTTGACTCATCTTCGTGGAATCATACTCTACCAGTAAATGTTATGTCGCGTTTTTCAATACATGGGACGCTTTCTTGTCTATAGTACGTATATTGTATCATATTTGATGTAGATGTTATTGACTGCGTGGCAATACCTCAAATCAGCAGCGATTTGCTGTTGTAATTCTGTTTTTCACAGTCCATGTAGTACGGTCATGTCAGATCATCGTTTGCTAGTACGACACTACACTGTCTTCTAAACTGATCTCATTGTTATGCCCACGTAATTTCAGGTTATTGCCGTGGTAGGACAGCAGAATGTTGAAGGAAAACGAATTCCGTTTGGTTTTAATCATCGCACATTGCCTCATTTCATCAAAGATGATTACGGTCCTGAGAGCAGAGGTTTTGTTGAGAATTCTTACCTTGCTGGTCTTACACCGACTGAGTTCTTTTTTCATGCTATGGGTGGTCGTGAGGGTCTTATTGATACTGCTGTGAAGACCAGTGAAACTGGTGAGTTTGTAGCACATCGTATGTCTTTGTTGGTATAAGAAAGTTAATAGAGTTTAGTAAATAATAGTATGCCTTCGCGTTTCTGCAAAATCTGAAGGTCATTGCTTTTTCAGTGTGCGACACCAATATTTTGTTTTTCTCAACTAACTGTACTATGTTCACCTGGGGCCGGTTGTTCGTACGTCGCTTAGCTTAAACGGTGGATAAGATAGAATTTAAAAACACTCCCACACACCTTCCTGAACATTCAAGTCCAATCTTATGTGGTAAAACAATGTGTAAATACAAAATTATTGTTTTCAGTTTAAAAACGTTCAAATTAGTTGTTCAAGGAGCAAATAAATGTGATTTCTGTTTTGAGCTTATCCACCGTATAAGCTAAACGCGCTTCCAACAACCGGCCCCTGGTCTTTACAAGTCATTGTTGGTTTCTTTGCTAACTTAAAGCATTCCTATTGCAATACCCCGAGCCGTGGGCGAGACTCTGAACGGCTTTGTTTGTTTGTTTGTTCGTTCAAGGCCCCGTTCGCACGGCACCAGATTCGCATGGTCGCGACATCGAATTCAGCCACTTTGCGTCTGTAGTTGTAACTAAGTTCTGCAACATCGTCATAGATTTATGAGATAAACTTCCCTCGAAACTGTTTAACTTGATGTCGTGACCATGCGCATCCGGCACCGTTAAAGCCTCTTTTCCACCTCCATTCGGTTTTACAAACACTCGTACTAAAATGCGTTCAAAAAGACCCCTTAAAACGGTTCATATCTATTGAAGATAAAAATTTGCAAATTTTATTACAATACGTAGAAATAACAACAAGAAACCGCTCAACGTTTTCCTCCGTTTCTTACTCACGACCACGTGCAATTTCGATAAAGTTACTGAAACAATGATTTGCAATTTTTCTAAAGCGTTTCTTGGGTTTGCTCGGATCTAGTACTTTTTTGAGACAATTGTAATATACTGCACTATAAATTCGGTCATATTATAATGTATGCATGTTCAGGTATCTAAATATGTTATTGGCATGTTACGAATGAAATTGGTACCTTTACCCGTATCAATTTTATCGGACATTTCTTTTTTTTAATCCTAGGTTATATTCAGCGTCGTCTGATCAAAGCTATGGAAAGTGTTATGGTTGCGTATGATGGAACGATTCGAAATTCTGTGAACCAAGTTATTCAGTTAAGATATGGCGAGGACGGAATGGACGCTACACACATCGAGTTTCAAAATATGCCTTCCTTGAAACCTAATACTGCAGCTTTTGAAAGAAAGTTTCATTTTGAAACTGGAATTGAGAGGTATAGTAAAGTGATTTATTCCGGTATCATTTAGAGCTCATGGTACACACACAAGATAATTCCTTACACGTGAAAGCTCTCACAATGAATTTTTTTATATTTACCCAACATGCAAAATAGACTTGGTTGCTTGTTTAGTAACGTTGGTTTATTCCAAACTTTCGACATGGTTTTTATCCTGTATCCTGTAGGCTTCCAATGTGCAAGTTGAGCTGTCATATCTGTTCTGTGCGGTTTTGCCAATTCTATTGTCGACCAGAGTCTTCAAATGTGTTTTAAAACTCTTTTGAAACAGTGTCATACAGTCTAGCATGCAATAATTTTCTGTGTAATTTCTTCACAGGAGGATGAAACGTTTTCTTCAAGACGAGATTGTTCGTGACATCGTTGGCAGTGCAGCCGCTCATCATGAGCTGGAGTCAGAGTTTTCTCAACTAGAGAAAGACAGAGATGCATTGCGCTCCATATTTCCCTCCGGGAACAGCAAGGTACAGTTCTGCAGCAACTGTTACTTTCGTATAGATTAGTATAGATTTACTTTCGTATAGATTAGTGTACTCCTGTACTATTTGTATGTGGGTGTATCTTCAGTTTTACAGAATGATCGTAGTAAGTCAGTACAGTGCAGTAAAATGTTACTAACTTACTCTTAATCTCATAGGTTGCGCTTCCTGTCAACCTCGGTCGTCTGATCTGGAATGCACAGAAAACATTTCACATTAATAAACGTATACCAAGTGATCTACATCCTGTTAAAATCGTGCAAGGTAATATTAAATTCAACATTTCTCTTGGCATGTATATTGTTACTTCAGTCTTTTTCTGTGTGAAAAAACATTCATGAGATTTTTAACGTTTTGAGTAGAAACATGACTTCTAGGTATAGCGCTGACTCTGTTGCTTTATCTACTGTTTTGAGCCTGTTCAGTTTTTTAACTGAACATCTATTGTCTGCTGCAAAACATTGCTGCCAACTGCCTACTTGGCGAGAGCTTCGTAAGCATTAGCCTCTCTTCTGTGTTTGACATTGGGATATCGTAAGGGGTTGAAGACGTGTTTCCAAAACTACTTGGATGTACTTCCCATGCATATAACGTGGTCGTTTCAAAAACAATTCAAGCCAAGTAGATCGCAGACGAATAGTGTAACTATAAATTTCGGTTTTGAATTTCGTAGATGTTCGGAAGTTAAGCGAGAGGCTTGTGGTAGTAAAAGGGGAAGACCCCATCAGTAAACAAGCTCAAACAAACGCGACCTTATTGTTCAACATACTGTTGAGGTCAACGTTATGCTCGAAGAGAGTTTTAGAAGAATTTCATTTGTCTTCTGAGGCTTTTGATTGGATTGTTGGTGAGATTGAAACCAGGTTCAACTTAGCACAGGTATGTATATTCGATATTTAGTGCTGAATATTTATGAAGACCCCGGAACATCTGCTAATTTAAATATCCCGTTAGCAGACAATAAAGCTACGTTCATGGAGAACAGACTAGCATAGTCGCGACACCGAATTAAACCATATCAGTAGGGATGCACCGGAACCGATATTTTAGTTCTGGCCGGATCCGGTGCTGGCCGGAACTAAAGAAAAGTTCCGGCCGGAACTTCTGGGCGGAACCGGAACTGACGTTTTAACCGTATATGGTTATTGGTTACATTTACTTTGTCTGCGAAACAGTTCTCGACGGGAACAAGACCTTACATCATACTTTGTAATAAAATGTTATGAAATGTCTGGTCACTTCACTGACATCACGTATGACAGGCGCAATATATGGTTGTAAGATAATGTATTCCCTGGAAACAACCATGGAGTATTCACTGCAACTGACGGCTCATTCGAAACGTACAACGCATATTTGCATTGTTCTTGCGACAGTGAATTATTGAGGCTTTTTGTGTAAAACTCTATTATAAAAACTTAAATTTTAGGTTACTAGATATGGCGTAATAAACTAAACACAGTTCCGGTTCCGGCCATACTTTTTTCATCGGTTCCGGCCAGAACCGGAACCCTAAAAATTCAGAGTTCCGGCCGGAACCGAGTTCCGGTGCACCCCTACATATCAGCCGTGATTATCCTTGAAACTTCTTGTACTGAACGTATTTGTTAAATCCTGTGCTATTATTGTAGTCTGACCTACAATTCGTTTGTGAAGGGGTGAATTTGATGTCGCGACTCTGCTAATTCGTCTTCGCGTAAATGTCGCGCACTTTCACCTTGCTCAAGTTTAGTATGCAGTTTGTAAGTTTCGTTCCGATCTCAAAGGAAAAACTTTTTAGTTGGAAAGAAAATAGATTTGTATATTTTTTTGTTCAAATAAAGTGAGCCATAAATACATATATGCCAAAAACGCTCTGGCGAAACAACCTGCAAAAATGTTCTGTGAAATGTCTTGTTGTACTGTCATATACCTGTACCACCCTAAAAGTTTACGTGATCCTTTCGTTAGGTTCAACCAGGTGAGATGGTGGGTCCTCTTGCGGCTCAGTCTCTCGGTGAGCCTGCCACTCAGATGACATTAAACACCTTCCATTACGCTGGGGTATCAGCCAAGAACGTGACGTTAGGTGTTCCCAGGTTGAAAGAAATCATGAATGTATCAAAGAGACCAAAGACACCGTCTCTGACTGTCTTTCTTGTCGGCAAACCCGCCAGAGATGCGGAGAAGGCAAAGGTAATGGGTGTAGAACAGCTGAACGGTGTTTTGAGAAATACTGCGCTATCACATATTCCATTGTTTTTTGTGTCGGTGCACCGTATCATACGGTATGTACTGTAAATTGCATAATGATGCAATTGTGCATTGTAGTACTGCAGTACAGTATGGAACAGTAATGTTCCGTATGGTACAGTAAAGTTCCATAAAGTTCAGCATGGTACAGTCAAAAACAGCACAGTGAAAGTACTATTACTGTACGTTTTATCAGGACATTTATTTCCATTGGCGCGGGCATTTTGTCAGAATAAGCCATCTTTCATTGGTGCATGGGTTTTCTAATTGAAGAAATGTATTTTGTAGGATGTGCTGTGTCGTCTGGAACACACTACATTACGTAAGGTAACAGCCAACACCGCCATATACTATGATCCTGATCCACAAAGTACCGTGATCTTGGAAGATCAAGACTTTGTGAATGTTTATTATGAAATGCCTGATTTTGACGTCACGAGAATTTCTCCTTGGTTGTTGCGTATTGAACTGGATCGGAAGCGCATGACAGATAAGAAACTGACAATGGAACAGATTTCTGAGAAAATTAACATGGCTTTTGGTGATGATCTCAACTGCATCTTCAATGATGATAATGCTGAGAAGTTGGTGCTTCGTATTAGGATCATGAATAATGATGACAGCAAGTTGCAAGAGGTATTCCTACCGTAGGTCTATAGTATTGTCTTCTGCTGGTTGTTGACAAATAAAAGTGCCTACTGTCGACATACATATACCATGTGTTATACGTTTTCGCTGCTCTGGTTTGAAAAGATAACTGTAAGTTCCTATAACAAGAAGTGCAATTTAGCTACGACTCAGCTGTTCGGCAGGACACTTTACTATCTTTAATAGTGGGTGATCTCAAAAATCAAAATCTCTTACATTATCCCCCTATTTTCATTTTCTTTGTATTACAACATGTTCATGGTGGTTGATTTTGATTTAGGAAGAAGAACAGTTGGACAAAATGGACGATGACGTTTTCTTACGTTGTATCGAGGCTAACATGTTGACAGACATGACGCTTCAGGGAATTGAAGCAATTGCCAAAGTATATATGCATTTGCCACAGCAAGATAGTAAGAAAAGGATTGTGATCACTGAACAAGGAGACTTCAAAGCAATACCGGAATGGTTGTTGGAAACAGATGGTGTTAGCTTAATGAGGGTAAGCTTATTAGAGGGTAAGCTGTTTAAAGAAACTTCCTCTACAGAGCTGGTTTGTAGATTAAGTGGGGATATTTTCATCTTTGCAGGTGTTAAGTGATCAAGACGTAGATCCAGTTAGGACAACTTCTAATGATATTTGCGAAATATTCTCTGTAAGTTCGCTTTTCTTTTTAAATCAATGATTGGTATTCTTAAAGTTCTTTATCACTCGCCAGAAACTACAGTATAGCACAATTCAAGTTTTCTGACTACTGTTAGCTGAATTACGCTTGAAACCTGGTTGTCGTATATCGCCGACGGTTGGCGACGAGAGCTTAGCGATGTCGGCGATATTTGACAACTGCTTCTGATGCCACCGGCAACCGTCGCCAAGAACAAAATAGTATGTTTCTTGACATTTAGCTGATAGTCGGCGACTTATGAGAACTAGATTTATATGAAACAATTTTGTGTTCACCTACGAATGGTGTATGTTATGCCTATTTTGATATATGTGCTATGACGCTATAAATCCGTACAGGAAATCGAATTATCCTATCGGATAGCACAAAACTATTTCAACATTCAGCATCGGCTACGAAAATACTTGAATAAAAACTTGCCGACGGTTACCGCGAACGACTGTTGACAGGCTTTATCTTCTAGAGTATACAAGTTTGAAGAGGTTCCAATATTTTCTTTGTGTAGGTACTTGGGATCGAGGCTGTGCGTAAAGCAGTTGAACGTGAGATGAACCACGTGATCTCATTTGATGGTTCCTATGTGAACTACCGTCATTTAGCTCTACTATGTGACGTCATGACAAGTAAGGGACATCTCATGGCTATCACTCGACATGGAATAAACAGACAAGATTGTGGAGCTCTGATGAGATGTTCATTTGAAGAAACTGTAAGTTTTGAAATGTTAATTTTAGACGTCTAATTTTTTCCAATGGATATTCAGTTTTCTCAGCAGTTCTATGAACATGAGCGAGCGTTAAACGTATAGTAGTTAGCCTGTGTGAGGCACATCAATGCAGGCTCTAATGTTTTTGCGAGATCGATTAAGAATCGTAAGACGTGCATTCCTGGAAAAGTTTCAGATTTTTTCTAGAAACCAATTTTTACATATAATTACTTTGGTGCTGAATCGAATACGAGTGATTGCATGTATATCACAACAGACAACTTATGATGGTGTAAGATTTTTATAATTTTGCATGGCGCAAACAACAATATAAGCATCAGTTTTAGGATACACCACGTATAATTATTATTGCAAAGCTCTGGGTCCGTTGACCCGGACCTTCATCAGTGCAACTAACTTTGCAATAATAAATATACGTGGTGTATCCTCTAACTGATGCTTATATTTATGATGATGTGTCTAGGTTGACGTGTTAATGGAGGCAGCTTCCCACGGTGAGGTAGATCATTTATTAGGAGTCAGTGAAAGTATTATCATGGGTCAGCTACCTAGGATAGGCACTGGATGCTTCGATCTTATGCTGGATTCTGAGAAATGTAAATACGGCATGGAAATTCCAACACACATGCTTGCCAGTGGTTTGTTTGGAAGTGGACCGATGGCTGGTGAGTCTTCGTTGAAGTCCCCTTCGCTTCGTTTCTTACATTTCGTTCTAATTCTTGAGCCAAGTGTGCCTTGCATTATTGCCTTGCGTTATTACAGAGAGTTTAAATGGTTGTTTGTTGAGAAGGTATAGTTACTGCTCGCTTGGTTTCAGTGAATGATTCCAACTATCGACTGAATTTTGATTTAGAGAAGAAAACGAAATCCATCATCACAGCTTGAAAGAACATCCTAAATTAAGTAAAACTGCAAAGTTTGGTTGTGAAATGTTGTAAAATGCGGAAAATGTAGCCCTACGAAGTTTGCAATTTATATATTCGCTTTGTATTGCATATTGACCATTTTCGGCTCAAAAACGGTTATTTTGTGCGCACGACATACAAAATTTGCAAACTTTGCGCGGCCATGTTTTCCGCGTTTTACCAAACATCGCTACCAATCTCTGCAATTTTACTTGTTTAGGATGTTCTGTTAAGCTGTGATGATGGATTTCGTTCTTCTTGTCTAGAGCAAAATTTAGTCGACAGCTAGAATCATCCATCGTTCCATAAGAATGAGTATAGACTGATATAACTTGAACTGAGTTTTGAGTAATGACCGATATATCAAAGTGAGCGGGTTACATTGTGGTCAACCGTTGGTCTTCTATGTTCCTAGCATCTGGGATGTTCTTTGGTTCAGCAAGTTCTCCAACATCCGCCATGTCACCTCAAATGACACCTTGGAACCAAGGTGCAACTCCAACATACCAAGAAGCATGGAGTCCAGGCTTGGGAAGTGGTATGACCCCAGGGGGAGCTGGATTTTCACCTGCAGGTTCAGATGCCAGTGGATTTAGTCCCGGTGGAGGATTTAGTCCTGGAGGTTGGAGTCCAAATCCTGGTTCACCAGGTTCTCCTGGAGCTGCAAGTCCATATATCCCTAGTCCAGCTCATGGTGCAGCAAGTCCTAGCTATTCGCCAGCTAGTCCACAGTTTATGCCAAGCTCACCATCTATGTCACCTACTAGTCCATCTTACTCACCAACATCTCCAGGGTATTCACCCACATCTCCTAACGCTGGTGGTTTCACTCCTGCAAGCCCCAGCTACTCCCCTACTTCACCGTCGTATTCTCCCACTTCACCTTCTTACTCGCCCACTTCACCTTCTTACTCTCCAACATCACCATCATATTCACCTACTTCACCCTCTTATTCTCCCACGTCTCCCTCGTACAGCCCCACATCACCCTCGTATTCCCCTACTTCACCTTCTTACTCCCCCACCTCACCCAGCTACTCACCAACCTCTCCATCTTATTCTCCTACTTCGCCCTCCTACAGCCCAACGTCACCCTCATATAGCCCCACTTCCCCATCTTACAGTCCAACTTCACCCTCATACTCACCTACCTCTCCATCATATTCACCCACATCTCCTTCGTACTCCCCAACCTCACCGTCCTATTCTCCTACTTCTCCCTCCTACTCACCAACATCACCAAACTACAGCCCAGCATCGCCATCATATTCTCCTTCGTCACCCTCCTATTCTCCTTCTTCTCCAAGTTATACTCCTGAGTCTAACAGAAATTACTCGCCATCATCGCCATCATATTCACCAAGCTCGCCAAAATACTCGCCTTCTTCACCAAGTTATTCTCCTACGTCTCCCAGTTACTCTCCCACTTCTCCAAAATACAGTCCCACATCTCCCAGCTATTCACCCACTTCCCCATCTTACTCTCCAACTTCACCAAAGTATTCGCCAACCTCACCTACATACTCTCCAACATCTCCGACTTACTCCCCCACTTCACCAAATTATTCACCCTCTTCACCACAATACTCTCCAGCTTCACCTCAATATTCCCCCACCTCCCCACAATATTCCCCCACCTCTCCCCAGTATTCTCCATCGTCTCCTCAGTACTCGCCTAGTTCGCCTCAATACTCTCCAAATTCTCCAGTGTCACCCCACTACTCTCCAAGCTCACCTCAATATTCGCCTTCATCTCCTAATTATTCCCCCTCCTCCCCACAGTACTCCCCTGGTGAAGACTATAGCCCAGTAGCGCCCAGATACTCACCATCTTCGCCTACGTACAGTCCTTCAACACCAGGTGGTGCTTCTAACGTCTCTCCACAGTACTCCCCCTCGTCACCACAATACTCACCGTCATCTCCAAGTTACACACCGGCTACACCAGGCTACACTCCTGGAACAGCTTATTCTCCTTCTAGTCCTGTGTATTCACCAGCTGATGACGAGGAACAGAAGAAGATGAAGAAGTGATGATAAACATAGTTTGAGACTGAGAGGAAGCATGGCATGAGTGAAGACAAAAACATATAACATCCCAATGTGGGATAAGATGCTTAGGATAGCGGCACATAAATAAGGGTAACTTGTACGTCTGTACAAATGTTATAGTCGAGCTTCTCTAACATCAACATCATTTAAAGGCCTGATTTTTACATTCTCCAAAAAGTCGAGAGGAAAGCCGGATGTAAGAAGACAGCTATCGTTTAGGGCTGCTAACATGAGCCGGGTTGAATAGTTTCTGTGGCATCTAACTGCCAGTTTGAAGCTGGGTGTAAAATAAGATTGGAAGTAACTTTCAAATTGCCCTTGGCCCCAGCCTGCTCCAAGGTTAAGTCAAGCACTCTTTTATGCCCAGGAAATATTCTCGTGACAAGACTTGGCCCGGTTAACAGGGGTGAAGCCAGACTGAAAATTAGGTCATGCTGTGCAAATTTTCCATCACATCATAATTCATTTCTTTAGAAACTGATTGCCTTCACAGTCTGTGCTCGGGAAAAAATTTGCATTGCATGACCAAATTGTCAGATTGGCTTCGCCACTGCCCCTTAACCGGGCTAGCCCGGCTCATGTAATCACCCCCTTTGCCTGATATGCTCACTGTCCCTCCCCCCACCACACAATCAAGACAAAACACAAGCGATAACTTGGACATTGTAAATTTATTATATCAACTAAGTACATTATTTTACATTTCTTTATTATAAAACATATAATTACTATTATGTTGAAAATATATGCTTACTTATAGCAGCTTCTCGTAACTAATTCGCTTGCTTCTGCGTGATATATATTAGCTTCCAAGACTCCATGCAACGTATGTCCGAAATAAAGGGTTGCATTTCTACGTTGCAAACATTTTCCATGCAATCAATTTATCTCACAACATAATTGGTGTAAGCCAAGAAAGCAACGTTGTAATGGAATATACATACTGATACATATTTGTCTTGCCATATGCTTTATACTTTGTGCAGCATGTGGTGATACTTGCATGAAACTACAGTAGCTCATTACATAACTACTAATGAGACCAAGTCTATGAGCACAGAGGATCATTTTTAAATTTATTTTGAAAAGCAGAAAGCTGCTTTGCTAGCGTAGGTTGCCCAACTTGCCAGTTTATACCTTTGCTTCTACCGTCTATGGCGAGTTTATTGAGATAGCGAAAACCTGCGATGACGACCTCGGTATGAGACGGCAATTGTGAGCATGCGCATTTCGTAGACGGCATCCATAAGAACGATTGATTGTAGCTGGACTTATTGGCACAGTTAGCTTTGCAGGCATGCTGAAGATAGTTCTGATGCACGGTCATTTCAACTTTCTCAATACCATTTTCATTGTAGTGCCTGTTCACCACACCTCGGATAACTATGAATGAAGAACTCATTTTAACGACATTGGCCATAATCGTTGTAAAATTATATTTATAAATTTTCCATGTTTTACTTAGTTCTCGAGATATTTCGTGCAAAAGCAGTTTGCTCTCCGCTACCTTGAATAAATATTGCTCTCACCAATTTGTTATTCAATCACGTGTAAGCAGGAAAAGCTCCAGAAAACTTTTTAAATGATACAATAAAAAAGGCAATAAAACCAGCCAATTTATTGCAAGTCGAAATAGCTATTCGTTGTGTAATTTTGGGCTCATTATATCAATTATTCAGTTGTCTAATTGTCGAAAAAATTCTTGGGTGCTGCTTATGACGTTACATGAACTAAGCCATAGATATAGATGGTTTGGAAACTCCGCAATACTCATTATATAAGTTAGGTTACCTTTATGTAAAAATATGGGCACTATCTCATCCCGTGTGTATCATTTTCTATCAAGATCAACCAATGACATTGTTGTGAATCAACTATTGTCCACATATCACAGAGGAGTAGTTTACGAAAAACATTGGGGGATTGGTTAGTCGAAGCGAAACACAATAGACACGTGACCAAGTAGTTCCTATATTTTTGCATAAACCTGGGGCCGGTTGTTCGGAAGTTGGTGGATAGCGCTATCCACCGGATAGTGATTTTTTAAAACATTCGTAAAATTTCTCATCAATCGTTATAAAACAAGA
>JAODVM010052222.1:0-37014 GCA_025400095.1 Phenganax marumi | reverse complement strand
AATATACAAAATTTGCCAACTTTGCACGACTATATTTTCCTTATTTTACAACATTTCGCAACCAAACTTGGCAGTTTTACTAAATTCAGGACGCTCTTTCAGCTAGCTGTTGTAAAAGATTTTCCTAATTCAAAATTTTTAAAAGTTTTGTCTGAAGGTTAAAGGTCCATTACATAATCCCCATAAATGACTTCAATCTGTCTTCAAAGATTCATGCAAAAAGTCTTTAACTAGAGAGCTCAAGGTGCAAAGTTTCTGAGATCTTTACCAGATTTTACCCGCTATACTTCGTTAAACCATGGTTACCGATTATTACTCGTATACAATCAAATCGAGGGACTCTATCGCTCCCAAGCCAAAAAAGCAGCAAAATTGTAAAATTTCAAAACTTTTAAAACGTCGGCTTTTTATGACCAGAAAACGATAATTTTCAGAGGGTATGTCGATTTTAAACGTCTACGGGAAATGTTGGAGCCTTTGAAGCACAAAGGTAAGTTTTGAAAAAAATCGTGAAAAAGCGAAGGCAAAACATCTCTACTTTCTAAAACATCAACAAACACCTGCTTTTTCTTAGTGGACCATTGCAAAGAAACCTTTATTTTGTAACAATACAAATTAAACTAATCATCAACAGATGTTAAGAAATAAAACCTAAAACGGTAGATACAACAAAGTATGGTTTTTCGAGCCCCGCCCCTCTCCCCCCACTGAAGTGGTTTCTTATAATGTCTACGACGTACCTCTCTTTTTGGTATGACTCAATCGGTTTCTTCTATCACCATAACGAGGCTGCTTTACTCCACAGTTTGACAACGTGTTCCGCGCATGATCAGGATTTGTGCCATAATTCATCACGTAGGAAGGATGAGTTAGAGCAAGCTACACAACAAAAAACAAAAACAACTCAAAAAAGAGTTGATGTTGCTACACGCAGCACAGGATATTGCTATAATCCCCCCAACTCATTTATAATTATTGTAGTGGTAAGTTCCCCCCAGTTATTTTCATAAAGACCGGGGGAAAATTCACAGGCCAAAGCCGGAGTCGAAGCCACAAACGGTACCAGGTGACACGAATCACGGAAAAAGACTGAAACTAGTAGTCAGATAAAAATCCATGTTTCCTGTAAAATTAGTCGTTAGCTCACGAAGTACATTGTGTTTTGTTAGCAAATTTGCAATGGACTTGTCTTTCTTACCACCCAACACGTTTAGGAAGTTTCGATTAATTTCTTGCAGGGAAAAGAAAGAAGTTGACGACTAAAAACAGCAAAATCGAGTTCTCTTCTGTTGCAATAGTTTCAGACTTTTGCTCACGGTCAGATGCACCCGGCTAAAACAAACCTGTAGAAGTGATCTATCCTTGAAAACATATCCGATTTTCGCGTCAAACGTTTGCAAACTGAGATGATATCGAGCGTGATGAACCAGAACTGGCAACAACAACGCGTGCTAAAAACAAAAATTAAAAACTCGCTAAAATAACTCACGACGAACACACGAATGGAATCATTACCATATTGTAGGTTTTACATCCAACAAAACGTCGTTTTGACTTTAAATTTGATTTTCTCGGCCTATGTAGTTGGTATAAGCATCAGTTTGGTGATACACCTCGTATATTTGCAATAATCAATATACGTGGTGTATCCTCAAATTGATGCTTATATTGTTGTTTGCGCCATGCAAAATTATAAAAATCTTATATAAGTGGTGTGCAACAATGCCCATGAGATTCAAGGGCAAGGAGATTTTCAGCATGTTGCATGAAATTTGAATTGCAAACTGGAAAAATCCTTTATCATATTCATCCAACATGGCGGCGATGAAGTAACACGAGAACGACCTATACTACGTTAATTTTCAAAATAACTTCACTAGTAAACTCGTGAGATCGGTCGTTTTTTTTCAGGAATTGAAAACACACGCAGTTCCTGTTTTATCTGATATAAAATACACTTTTGAGCCTACCATGGTAGCAGCAATTACCGCATGTAATACAAAAATATACAACTGGCACCCTTCGCAGGGCTGTATTTTTCGTTCACATTCAAATATTTCGCAACTGAACTTTGCGTTTTTACTAACTTTAAAGCCTGTTTTCCACTAGGCGAAATTTTTTGAGCGAAAAATAAATCTAGGAACGTGGCATGTTGACATGCCATTTCCCGCGAAAAGTCGAAAGCAAGCCAATCATGTCGCTAAATTTCTTTTTTACTCGAACAAATTCGCGTGGTGGAAAACCGCCTTTAAGGTGCTTTTTTTTCTAGCTGTGGTGATGACATTCTTTGCTTTTTGTCTAATTCAAACTTTAGCCTCCAATACGAATTGTCCATTACCTGAGTAACATCAGAGTTCAATCCTGTTTTCATCATGCCAAACGCACTAACACGAACGATGCAATCTCGACGAAGAGAGCTGTATGCCGACAGAGTAAAAAAACAGAATGAACTTAGCAACGTTTTTTGTCAAAAACATTACTTCGTTCAATACAGCAATGATATGGTTATACTTACTCTTTCATTTTCATGTTATCCAAAGTCAACTATAAAACACACGAAAATGATGCTATTTTTCTTACACAATCAGTTGAAAAATATAAATTATACGTTACTGATTGATGTTAGCGAACGTAAGATTCAAGAAGACGGTTTTTGACGATGCCATCGCCATGAATGAACGAAATTTTCATTACCTTCATTTTGAGAAGCTGAAGTCGGTCCTTTTGCGATGAACCTGGCCTAAAAACAATGAAATTTAACGTGATAGCATTTAAAACAAGTTATGTAAGATATAAGACAAACTATGCAAGATTTAAAACAAGTTTTTCAACAGTTATGCAAGCTATATCAAACTAGTTACGCAAGATATAAAACAAGTTATGCAAGATTTCAAAAAAGTTGTTCAACATATAAAACAAGTTATATGAAAGATTTCAGACAAGTAATTCAAAATATAGAGCAAGTTATGGAATATGAAAAACAAGTTACGCAAGATGCAAGTAACATAAGTTATGCAAGGAAGAAGACTACCTGATTACATGAAAAAACCAGGTTCCAACTAGCCCAACTTTTTTTCTTCAACTAGTTAAACTGGTTTTCAAACTTGCACCAACTGGTTTTCTATATTCTATAAAACCGGTAACATTAAGCGTGTAATCAATGTCTGGCAATATAACTCACTTATTCATGACCAATTTTCTCAGTTTTAAGTACTTTCTCATCAGCTTTTGACACCTGGAAAAAACCAAACAGAAACGATCGTTTCCATATCGATATCTCAGACAATACCGTAATTATTCGAACAAACACCTCCCCCCAAATAAACTCCGCCCTCGAATAAACGCCCCAAGGACAAGCAAAAAATTTAAACGCCGCCCCTTAAGCGGCAAAATTTTAATAAACACCGCGGCGACCGGGGCAGATGGGTTACATTCGGATTATTTTTAAGGCCCATTTACACGGGCGATTTTTTCTGCGATTTTTCTCGTTTTGAAGGATATGATATGATAGAGTGGGTACCTAGCAAGTAAACTTTATCTAAAAATTTTGCCAATGCACTCGTCAGTAATGCTACTCAATCCCATACGTTAAGAGGAGAAAAATGGCAGGAAAAATCGCCTGTGCAAACGGGCCTTATCGGTACAAAGACGACGTTTAAATCCACGGATACACGGACAATTTTATTGCCCCGATTGTAACGCAGAGGTTGAAAAAATTGCGTTCGGTCTAATTTCAAGAGTTTCAAACATTGGCAACGATTGGAAGAAGCTTTGCGTTGCCGTGGCAGAGAATGAAACAGGAACAATTTATCTCTCACGACGGTAATGAAACAATTTTACAATTATTGCATTTACAATCATTCACCATCCTTTCATACGATTCAACATCATTCAGTAGCATTCAGTATCATTGACCATCATCCAGCATCATTCACCATCATTTCGCATCATTCCAGGGCTGGCGGAACGCTTTTGCAAGTGGTGCGGCTAGTCATAAGAGACACGGCGTAAAGGAAAACGAGTCAAAAGGCATGGCGTTTTGTGCGAAATATTTTTCTTGTAAAACTCCTCCTTGCACCCCTGGATGGCTTGATTAAGTTGAAGTTTTCATTTAAGTGTACCGCAGAGAAAATGCGTAACTGATGTACAAATATATATAAGTATTTACAATTGCCATCAACTACCAAATAAATTCCCATTAAATAAACGTTAAGATCTACTAAAACATACAAAGCATCAATAAAGTATCATAAAACGTCAGTGGGCGTAGCCGCCCCTGTTTTGCCAGCCATGAGGACACGTCGGATTTTCTTTTCTTTGATAACATAGGTCAGCGTTTATTTCTGCTAACAAACAATATAAGTATACACTTCTGAGTAACATGGCAAAAACCAAAGATCTTTCTGCTCACTTCAAAAGCCAAATTGCGAACTAAATACAAGCATAATCAACTGTACAAAGCGTTGTTGCCAAGTGCGCATGCAAGAAATATGGCACTACTACCAATTTTCCTCTGTCAGAATGAACTGCTAAAATTCCTCCAAGTTTAGAGAGAAATTAGAGTCCAAAGGGAGGTTCATATAAATCCTAGAATGACACTAAAAGAAATTCAGGATCAATTGTTAGAGAATAATGTAGAAATAAGCGTGACAACGGAAAGCACCACGTTGCACAAGGCTGACTCAATGGCGCCTCTACCTCGAAAGACTCCACTTCTGAATGCTAGCAATTCAAAGGCTTGTCTAGAGTAAACCCGAGGGCATTTCGTTGCTGGAATGCAGTCTAGCGGTCCGACGAAACAAAGGTTTAACTTTTAGACATAGTGATGCTAAATATGTCTTTCACAAATATGGTATGAGAAACGAACCGAAGTATACCATTCTGACTGTAAACATTGGTAGTGAATCCATGGGGTTCTTTCAGTGCCGTGGTCGTCGGTACTCTACATTGCATTAAGGGTAAAATAGAGAGTAGAAATACACTGAAATTTTGAGCAGTTGCTTTAAAAAGGATGCTACAAATCTAGGCATGGGATGGGGTTGGATTTTTCAACATGACCGTGACTCCAAGCATACGTCCGAGTATATTGTCTATCGATTAAAAGATATAATAGAACAAAGATTTTGTCGTGGTAACAAATTTAGAAATCGCATGAAACAACGTTGAAACCATGGTGAACGGTTACAATAGAAATTCTAAATTTAGTACTCTTTAATGTCGATCGGCTTTCTCGTCGACGACAATAGAAGCTGTCCACATAAAGCTGCTTAGATCCGGACCTTTGTCGTCAAAAAAAGAATACGTTCAGTTAAGCTTGGCGTTGTTTTGATGACTCATCTCTTTCATGTGGTGATGTAATCGCGTTTTCAGATTGATTTCCTCACGTTCAGATAGCAGGCGCCTGAACAGCGGTCTGCTCTGCCGAAATGCATTGTGCTTTCTAGTAAGTTTTCTTTTAAAACTAGTCTTCTTTAAAGTTTAAAACTATTACTTATCTTACACAGTTCTTTTCAGAACTATTGTATTCAGAACTAGAACTATGTATACTTGGGTTATAACTGTCGAGATAAATGTTTTCGAAGTATAAACATTATAGAACTGGAAATATAGCTACACTGTTTTAAACTTATGCAGCGTCCCGTTCGACGTTTCGTTATTGTGTATAGTGAACTTCTAGCAACAGTTCGAGACGATTCCGTTGGCTTACGAAGTTTGTAATGGTTGTCTTAAAAACCAATTGAATTTTTATAGTTTATTTTTTCTTTTTAACTTTTAAAAAACGTTCAAATAAAAGAGACAAGTAGCTAACTTACTGTTCTCTTTCTATTTCTTGAAATTCAACCATCCGTGGTTTGTGGTCAGCTTGCTATGACTCAACTTCTTTTGATACTTAGCGTGCAAGCGGAGTATCTGTACTAGTAGTGTCACTGCGATGTATATACCGTGAAATCTTGATGATTTCTAATTTCTGCATATCACAAAACTCTCATGAAAAACTTGATTGTTTTTTTTATCGTTTGCCATTTTGTATTATCTCATAGCTATGATAAACTAACCCACTCACAAACACACTTACGCACACACATACATGCCCTTGCATACTTATGGGGACACCTACTTGTGGGGACTACCTGTTAAAAACGTCCGATTGACCTGATACTTTTCAAAATGCTTTGTATTGTTATCAAAGTTGTACAAATGTGTTAAAAGCTCTAAATTTACAACAATTTCCATGCACTGATTTCTGGGGACGAAATTGTGGGGACAATCTGTGTTTTGATTTCTGGGGACAGTTGTGCGTGGAATTTTATGGGGACACTTTGTGTATCTCATTCTTTCCAGTCATGTGTGTTGTGATATTTGTGGGGACAGTTGTGTATGTTGTTAAATTTTGCAATAGTTTTCTACTTCAGAATTTGTCATGTTTTCTTGATATGCAGTGGCGTTCGACAATTGAGAAATTTTTAAATTTGTAATAAGATGGAAATTCCAAAATTGAAAGGTCGTCAAAATCTTTTTAAGATATGACAAGCATATCTAACCTTAATGGTACTTTTTATAGGCAATTTCTATCATTAGGCAAATACTTGTTATTGCGTCTAAGACTTATTATTTCTTGTAAATATCCTAGCGTGATTCTATTGTGAATATTGGGGTTGATAACCTTGTTGTGTATTCCTATTACAACCCTACAAGTATGGTGTGCATTCAGATTTTGTGCCTGTGAGTATGCTGTCATATTGTCACCGCCAGACATGCATTCATACTGTGCTTCTGTAAGTACGATGTGTATTGCACTATATCACTATGCAGGTTTCATATTTTATCCATACTATGCCATCGTAAGTACTATGTGTAATCTTATATGTCCCCATATATATGGTGTGCACTCATCTCATGCCCCCATAAGTATGGTGTGTGTTCATATTACGTCCCTATACGCATGGTGTGTATTCATTAGGTGTCCCCATAAGTGTGGTGTGTTTTCATGTGATGTCCCCATAAGTATAGTGCGCATTCATGTTATGCCTCCAACAGTGTAATTTAAATACATCTGGAACGCTAAATCAGGGGGGAATTAAAGCCGACTTTGTGCTCATTTTGCAGGTAGACCCAGTCGTTTTTTAAAAATTTTTTTAAAAAATATCATTTTTGTATCTAGAAAGTTTCGAACTTAAATCTTGCATTAGTTTTGTAAAATGTATATAAACTTAGAGAATGACCGTTAAATTTATATTATATCAAATAAAATTTGACAAGGCTTCTACCGTAATTGAAAAAAGTTGAAGCAAACAGGAAAATTACAAAAAATCCACGCTATTCTTTCCGTTTTTTTCTGTGTTTTTGAAAGTTTGAGATGCACTTACATGTTGAAACCTCCAAAACAGTATGGTTCGTATAGATATAGTATGGTTTCGAGTGCAATTTGGAAAAAACTCACGAGTGTATGTTTTTCCAACTTGCTCTCGAAATCATACTATTACTTTTTAATAATATACATGAAAAATTAAATGGGAAGGACAATCTTTCTAGTAACTGTACAATGCTTTGCGAAAAGCACATGCACAAATAATAATTTTCTGAACTTAATTCACTTTTCCAGTTTATAAGAATGTTTTTTGATCAAATTTAAGAAAATTTTGAAAAATTGCACTGAAGTTTTTTTTGCACTGAATTTTCTTTTTTGCACTGTATTTCCTAAAAATTGCACTGCTCTTAACCAATCAGAATCGATAAATTTTTTCATGTATCTTATTATGTGTTAAATACACTTATTTTCAAAGTTTCACAAAAAATGAGCCATAAGCCAAAGAAAAAATAGTGTTTTATGGTGTAATCACATATAACCAGTACAAAAAGATGTGGTCATTTCCAGGGGGAGATGACTAAATGCCACTGCTCCGACTGGCTTTATCCATTTATAGACGCTTGCTTAAGGAGGCTCCCTACAGTCCAGCTTATTTATGCAATATCTTCACAATACAGGCCCATGCATGCAAATTGTGAAGTTTTTCCAACTTGGTCGCAATATTTGACACCAATGGAATATTTAGAACTTGGTTTTGTCCAGGTCAGTGTTTCCATAGCAATATGACGAAGTCAAGAAACCCGCGAATTCGACCCAATTTTCTAGCGTTTTTTGCGTTTTACTCACTAGTTTCATTTGTGACCTATCTTTTTTATTTCATATATCACTAGAGGATAGTGTTCTGTAACTGTAGGTAAAGTTTGAAAAACTTCTTTACAGTGCGATTTTTTTAAATCTGATTTTTTTGCTGCCACGTTTCCACTGTAAAGAATTTTTTCAAACTTTACCTACAGTTACAGAACACTATCCTCTAGTGATATATGAAATAAAAAAGATAGGTCACCGATGAAACTAGTGAGTAAAACGCAAAAAACGCTAGAAAATTGGGTCGAATTCGCGGGTTTCTTAGCTGCGTCATATTGCTATGGAAACACTGACCTGGACAAAACCAAGTTCTAAATATTCCATAGGTGTCAAATATTGCGACCAAGTTGGAAAAACTTCACAATTTGCATGCATGGGCCTTTATTGTGAAGATATTGCATAAATAAGCTGGACTGTAGGGAGCCTCCTTAATTATGGAGTTAGCGTTCCAGATTATATACAGTTCACTGGCCTCTAAGAATATGGTGTATATTCTTTATGTAATTTCCAATATAAGTATGGTTCGCAGTCAAACTGTGCTACAGTGCGCGTGTGAGGCGACGATCTAACTAGATCTACACGATCAAAACGAATTGCGAGAAAGCTAAACCCGATAAGTCCGCCGTAACTCATCGCACATGAACTTACGATCATCGCATAACATGGAATAAAGCAACCATTTTTGCATATGATAAATATGTACCTTCTCATAAAATGAGAAAGTCTTTGGAAATATTCACACGCTTTTAATTATGCAGTGTGTTTCAAAAAAACGGAACACTGTTTTATACAGGCATTACAAATTAGTCAGATGCATAAATTATTTTTTCATGAAATTCAGGAATAAGGCAGGGGTAGGGAATAAAGCAGGAAAAGGGTGAGGAATAAGGCAGGAAATATTAGCCCGCGTTTAATTTTAAAATTATTTTACAGCAAAGAAATACTAAACGTTTATGTGCCGAGCCATTCAACATGTCCTCCATTTCGGTTCTGACAGCAGCTTGGCTCACTTTTGCATGTCCCACATTACATTTCGTATTGAGTCAGCATTGGAACAATCAAGTTTTAGATAAGGTAATCTTTACCTAAATGTTAAAGAAAAATCGCATGGTCGAACTAAATAAACGTGAGATTAGTTTTCAGTGTTCTGGAAATTCTTTCAAAAGACGTAAAATGACTTAAAATTTCTTCTGTCTTATTCCTTGCCCATGGGAGACGCAGGGCTCTCGCGTTTCAATGCATTACACTAATTTGAATATCATCAGAATATAATTTATGCACCTAATAACTAATTTGCATTTCCACAAAAATCAGTTTTCCGTTTTTTTGAAACACACTATATACGCTGTCCATGATCATGCACCTGTGTCATATTAACAAGACACAAAACCGAAAATCAGTAAAGTTCAGCATTGAAAAATAATTTATCGTGAACTTAAAGCTTTAAATTCTTTATTCATATCATGTGTCGTAAAAAATATGGAAGATTTCTTCTGCAATGATGACAAATTGCGACAAATGCACAAACTATACAATTTTTGTAACTGACAATAACTATTTACACACCTTTAACGTTACGTTACTACATACAATTGTTTCAATTAAGTTTTGTCTTTCCAAAACCTAAACGTTAAACTCTTAGCCGGAAAATGGCGATAGGTTATTGCATATTCTGGCCCTTAAAATAATGATTTGCCTTTCTAGTAACCACATAACCGTCATAAGTCTTTACGTGCCTTAGCTATTCTTGCCAAGCAAAATATTTCAGTTTATATGTCTACGTAAGCAATGATCTATCACAATTTTGTGCTCAGAGTTTAAGGTTTGCGGCTTTTGCCATGCAGGACAATTCTGAAATGGACTATGGTAAAAAAAAAGATGGCAGCATGTAAAGTCCACCGGAGGTCATATATCACCTTGAATCAGCTTTGTTTTTCGGACAGAAAACTAATTTTTAGAGCCGGTTGTTCGTATGCCATTTAGATTTAACGGCGTAAAAGTTTAAATTGTAGATCATATTTATGTCTTTCATGAACAACGAAATTAAAAGTTTTTTGACTGAATTTATGCATATACCAATAGTCTTATTAGGAAAGGTTTGATTTTAAAAGCTTAAACGATGTTTAGTAGTGCTTTTCAATTCCGACTTTTCAACCATTTACTAAACGGCATAAGAACAACCCGTCCCTGTAGTTTAACCCTGATCGGGCAAAGTTCTTCAGCAGTCGCTTTAGACGGTTTAGAACCGCAAATGATTCTGGTAAATCAACAAGCAGCCATCTTTTTATTATTGTTGATTGAATCAACTGTATAGCACCTCAAAACTATGAGAACATGCACCGAGAACGTAACTAATCTGCAGCATATAAGCAGGGCTGGCCTTCATTAAAAGCGTTATCTTGGTGTAAAAACAGAAGACAGTCACGAATTTGGCTACCACATTTTTGACAACATCTGAATTGGTAACCATTGAATATTTCAGCCGTGTCAACGAGGTAAATATTAAAGAAAGCACTTAATATATCTTTCTTTGCATTTCCAGGAAATTTTATATTTCTTGCTCTTCAATTTTTGTCTCATGGTCTTTCAAGTATGAAACACAATGTCCGTCTATATCTCGAAAGAAACTATAATTTCTTACCGTACAAGGTATAAGATTTTGCCACGTTGCCGTTTGAAATATGCTGCCCAAGGCGAATACCAAATCAGATGTTATAGGCTTATTTCCCGTTGCTTTAATAACCGCACTCAATACTAAGCTTTTGAAGTTTAAACTTTGAGGGAAGCTGCATTTTACTATTACAGTGAGGATAAGTCAATTCATATGAGAAATTAAAGTCTGCATGCGCCTGAGTAACCTCGATTCAGCAGTCACTTGGCTCGAAACTGGGCCTAATCAGTTTTTTGAAAAAAATGAAAATTATTGTCTCCCATTCAGGACCAGACGAAATGTGTGAAAAGCAACCAGAAGTAATTAGGTTTCTGACAAGATTACCGCTTGGGGTAACGTTATCGGTTCCGGAGAGGTTAACGTATGGAGGTCGTACTTCCGATGCATGTGATTTTAGCAGGTTCTCGTACAACTTGAGGTTTTCAAGGACACAAGAGCATATTGTTGACAACTCTCACACGAGAAACAAAATATTCTACAAGGCATTGGGACAAATTTCAGCCAGTGTCACATCAAATACTGCCTGTCGTAGTCAAAGCAACTCAAATTTTTGGAAAGACTCGTAATTTTTCCAGATTAAAAATAAACTTTTTGTTTAGGCTTTGGATTTGGTCAGAAAAAAACTTGATTGTCGAACAGCTGCGAGCTCGCAAAACTCTGGAAAACATGCACGTTTTGAACGAAACAAACACAGGTTGAAGGAGAAGTCAGAGTTTTGAACAAGCTGGGTTCAAATTCAAGATCGTATGTTGCATGACAAAGGGACTAGGGCTAGCTAGCGATGAAATGTATTTCGGGACATAGTTGCCGAAAAATGGCGGCAATAACGTAAGGGCTACGTGTTTAAACGAAAGTTTGTTAAAAGACTGTTGCTTTGTTGGTTGTTTTAAAGAAGAAAACAGGCGTAGTTGGACAATGTAAGCTATACGTTCATTTATCGATCAACATTTTCGACTTATTTCAACTTTTATAGCGTATTTATATAGTAATTTGTTTGTATTTTGTAGCTTCAGATTATATACACATATACACATATTACAATAAATCCTGAAAGCAAAACTACGCTCCGGGTTAAAATCGAATCAAGGAAAACATTATCTGAAGATTAACTTGCTGAAATGTTTACAAAGATATAATAACTGGAATGTGTGGACATTTATTTCGATTTATGTACGTTTACATGTGAGTAGTATTCGTCTATACAATGGATCCTAAGGAGCAGGTAGAAAAGGCAAAGAATGCTCGCCGTGTTGCAAAGGGAAAATTATCGCGATATATGAAAACTTTAAATGTTTTAATTAATGCTGAACGGCCAGTTCAGGAGATTAAGGATGAATTAATGGAATTAAAGGATGCTCACGCAGCTTTGACAACTAAACACGAGGACTATACAATGTTTTTAGTTGACGAAGAATACGATGATGCCGAAGCCTGGTTAAACCAATGTTCAAGTGGGTACACAGAAGCTTGCATTGTTGCCAATGATTATGTAAACAAATGAATAAGCAGTCAAATGAAAGTAAATGAAGAACTAAATACAGCCAGCATTAACACTGAAACAAATGACCCTCCCAGTCCTCAGACACCTGTTAATGATGTACCAACACCCTCGAATACAGCCAGTGTTCAAACCGTAACCGGTGAGCAACCTATCAATTTGCCTTCCGGTGATAACGAGAATGTCCCACCAAGTGAATCTACTTCAACTGGGAACAATGATGAGTTGAGCAATTCTCCTGCCATGACGCCTTCAAACCATTCTATGTAAAGCATGAAAAACCAAAGCTGCCAATATTCTATGGGAATGTTAGAAAGTATTGTATATTTAAGTCAGCTATTGAAAGCAACTGTTCAGAAAGAGATGCTATCACCATTTTGTGGTCGTGCTTAGGCCCGGTGCCCGCCAAGCTTGTTGAAAGAATAACAACTGATCTCAAAGCAGCATGGAAACACCTGGATCGCAATTATGGAGATCCCAGGGTCATTTCGGACACAACTACTGCAGATCTTGAGAAGTTTAAAACACTGCAGCCTGGAGATGATCACCTTTTTTGTGATTTGGTCAACACTGTTCGAAAGTCATTCAACATCCTAAAGGAAGTAAAATGGTCTCAAGATATGGATAACACTCATATTACTTCCTTAATCGAACGATAAATGACACCCGATGATCACCCGTAGGTGTGGGAAATGGCAACACATTCGGAGGTTCCAACAATGAAAGTACTGTTCAGATCACAATACCCGATAGGCGGAAGAACTAATGTTATATTTGCAGAGAGATCCATTACGTTAATCAGTGTCCTCGATTTAAGGCCACGACTCCCAAGGAGCGGTGGGAAATTGTGAAAGAGCAGAAAGTATGTTTTAGTTGTTTCAAGCGAAGTGAAGGGCGTGCGGCCTCGAGCTGTCTGCGAAAGAAAGAGTGTTCAGAAAAGAAGCACGACGGTTCTGTGTGCAAGAAGCTGCACCACACACTTCTTTACGAAACCACACCTGTCGATCAGAAAAATGTGGTTGGGTTTGTACAAGATAACGGCGAAGCAGTTCTTCTTGTTATATTTGCCAGTGTCATAGGAGTCAATGACAGGTTAAAGTAAGCAAATGTGTTTTACGACAGTGGTGCAGAAGTCACCATTATTACAAATGCCTTTGCAGAAGAACTCGGTTTGGAAAGTAAATCTATAACGATTCTCATTGCTACAGTAGAAGAGACTGAACAGGAACAAAACACCAAGCTATACAAAGTACCGATATATGCATCAAACAAAAGGCTAGTTGAAACTATCGAAGCAGTAGGCATCCCACAAATATCACAAGGTACTACCAACATCAATGGCAATCAAATCTCGAAACTGTTCAATTTACCCAACAATGAACTACATTGAAAGCCAGGACCGATTGACATTCTTGCTGGAATAAACTATCTGTATTTTCATACTGGTGAAACAAAAGTGATAAAGGGTGTTGCTGCCTGTAAGAGTCCTTTGGGATAGGTTGTGTTCGGAGTCAAAACCCACAGTTCAAGTCATGAAGTAAACAAAGCTCACAATGTTAGATTTGCCCCACCTGTCAACATAGGTGAATTCTGGAAAACTGAAGCTATGGGAGTATCTGTGTCTCCATGTCCGTACTAAGCTGCAAAAATGTCGCCACAAGAACGAGCTGAGATGAAGATCATTGAAGAATCGTGCACACTTGAAAACAATAAATGGACCATGAAATACCCCGGAAAAGAGATACAAAGGAGTTGCCTGACAACTACGAACAAGTTGTCAAAAGGATGAAAAGTACGGATCGACGCTTACTCTTGAACCCAGAGCACACTCAAAGCTACAACAACCAAATAAAGGAAATGGAGGATATAAAGTTCTCAAGAAAGCTGACAAGAAAAGAGATTGAATAATGGGATGGCCCTATGCACTCATATCACACCATGCAGTAGTTCGTCCTGAGAAGAGGAGTACTCCCATACGAATTGTGTTTAGCAGTTCGGCAACATACAATGGCCACACACTCAACGATTATTGGTACAAAGGAACGGACTTGTTGAACAGTTTATTTGGCGTCACCCTTCGCTTCCGAGAAAATCCGATAGCTATATCCGGGCATATTTCCAAAATGTATCACATGATCTCGATTCCATTAGCCGACTAAACATGTCCACCGATTTGTTTGGCGAAACTATGAGATCGAGAAGGAACCGAACATTCACGTTAAGAAAGTTTTAACCTTTGGAGACCGACAAGCACCTCCCATGGCAACAACTGCAATGCGAAAGACAGCAAGTCTAGGAGAAGATGTCAAGACCAGAGCTGCAGAAGCAATTATCAAGAATGCTTATGTTGACGATATATGCGATTCAGTTTGTACGGTTGAAGAAGCCAAACGTCTTAACGCGGACGTCAACGAAGTCTTCAAATCCGGCGGTTTTTGCATCAAGAAATATACATCAAATGCACGAATTAACGGGGAAGAAAGGTCGGATAAACAAATGATAGTCGGTTGCAAAGATGAGGCTGAAATTGTTTTGGGAACTGTTTGGATACCCACTGAAGATAAGCTTTCATTGAAGATTAGAATCGAGTGTTATACAGACGCAATGACCAACCATAGTCCTTTCATTCCAGCAAAGTTGACAAAGCGAACTATCCTGAGTAAATTGTCAGCTATTTATGATCCAGTGGGATATGCAGCATCCATCATTATCAAGTTAAAGATTGCTTTGCAGGAACTGTGGCAACTCGGATTAGACTGAGATTACGAAGTGCCACCCCTTTCAAAACAAAAATGGATCAGTCTTCTGGAAGAAGTTGTGAAGCTTAGTAACGTCAACTTTGACCGTAGTCTGATGCCAGCTGATGTCGTTGGAAAACCCTGCGTTATTGTGTTCTGAGATGCGTCTCATTTGGCTTTCGGAGCAGTAGAGTATATCAGATGGAAAAGAATGGATGGAAAGTTCGGTGTAAGATTTGTTGGAGCAAAGTCAAGGGTTGCTCCCCTCAAAGAGCTTACAATTCCTAGCCTCGAACTTCAGCAGCTGTCATTGGAAGTCGTCTCGGCAAGACCATTCAAGATGAATCTCGCTTCGAATTCGAAAACACACGATATCTCACGGACAGCAGAGTCGCTCTGGCTTGGATTCAAGGACAAACACGCAGTTACAAGCCATTTGTGTCGTCGAGAGTCGCAGAAATTAAAAGCAACAGCAAGCCCTAAGATTAGTCACACTGCTCAACTGATGTCAACGTGGCTGATGATATAACTAAGGGAATCTCGGCCGAAGAAATGAACGCAAGATGGTTACCAGGTCCAAAATTCCTGCAACTCGAAGAAGAGCAATGGCCTGTCGAACGAGGCTCACCAAACATGAAAGAAGTTAACAAAGAACGAAGAGAAATCACTGTCACATGCCCCACCATTGTCTTGGACCCAGTAAATGACTGCACAAAGTTTTCGTCATGGAACGTCGTGTTAAACCTAGTCTTCTCTCCTACGATAACACGTGTCCAGCTTTGTTACCTCGAAAACATTGGATTTCAGTACTCATCACCCGCGATGCCCATTATATCTGTCATTCAGGCGTCGATACTACAGCGGCTGGAGCAAGAAGAAAGTATTGGGTAATTCGACGTCATGACATCGCTAAAGCTGAGAAAAACCGCTGCACTTTCTGTAGAAAAATGGAAGCTAAATTTTAAATCAGTTCATGGCTGATTTAGCAGAATTGAAAAGAAAAGAATAAAAGTCGAAATCATAGCCTATTCTCCAGAATGGTGTAAAGAATGAACATTTTGGCTAGGTACAGATGTTACTGAATCCTGGCCTCCTCACCCACGAAATCTCTCCCGAAGCCTTGAAGAAATCTTTTTTCCTCTGTAAAATTTGCCAACAATATACTTCCATGTGCTTATGCTCTCTTGTATCTACCGACCTAAATTTATATGTCGATAACCGTCTGAAAGAAGACTTTGACCGGTCGTGCTCGGCGACGTTTTAGCAACTTTTGGCTTTTGGAGCAACCTTTTAATCTCTTGCAACATCGAGTAATATTTTTTTTTGCCTTTCCGCGCACCTTTATGGCAAAGTTTGGGGAAAATGGGAAATTGGATAAGCCTTGGATATAGTTTTTATCAATAAAAACGATTTTCTGACATAGCCTTACTCAATTCTACTGTGTCATAGTCGTGTAATACTTAATTGTATAATACTTAACTTCATCGACTATACCCGGGCTTATTAAATCAACCAACAAGATTGATTCTGTCAGTTAGTTTACAATTTCAACTAATGTTGTTTTGTAGATATTTCTTGCCACCATACAACTTTAACAAGATTAGTTCTTTTATATTCAACTAAACCTAAAACAGGCAATATAGTTTTTGCTGCACACTATCCAGGTTGCTGATTTTAAAGTTTTGTTTACTTCAGTTGTTGCTAGATTTAATAAAGTGTGCTCATACAAGATATTTGATTGTTGTAACTTTGGATTATGTAGGAGCTTTTGAACAAGTACACATGGAAATGTCGTGAATTTTGAGTAAAAACTAGACAGAACACTTGAGATTTAGCTAGCAACATTTGGTATTTTTGGCAAATTTTTACAACTTTGGAGTTTTACGTGGCTGCTTTTACCATTTTAAACGGCAACTTTTCAGCATTTTACGAGTACAATGGGTCAATGCTTAGCTGAGCGGCAACTTTTCAGCATTTTTGCATCGGAAGCTGGACCTCTAGGGTAACCTCACCTCATCTGGTAACAACACCTCAAGAGCTAACGTCACCTCTGGTAACAAACCTTGTTACTTACAGTTGCTTCTGCACCCGTCACTTCCGATCCTGCAAGAGAGCATAATCTACTGGACAGTTAGAATATGGAAAATTTCCGTTGTGTGGAGTGTAAACTTTAATTCCTCTCGAGCTGGCTACGTGTTTTGTATATCTAGGCTCTAGCGTGTATTTCTACTGGCATTCCGCGTGCTAGTTATATCCTAGGTAGCCCAAAGCCTCCAGCCGCTGTTGCAATTACGTACACATTTGTAATATAATACAAGATTTGACGGCTTTCCACCCTTGACCGTTAGCCAAAAAATTCAAATGAATTACGAAAAAATATATGAAGAAAACACAAGAAACTATATGTTGGCAAATTTGGGTAATTTTTCAATCCCCAACATTTGTTTGTTGATAACATGGCTGGAAATGTCATAATCCCAACGTTGTCATGTTGTTGAATTTCTACGATGAGACTATGGGCGATGCAGCCCATTGGTTTGTTTGGGTGTTTTGATAGCGGTTTTTATTGCTTCCTGAAAACTCCTCTGATAACTTTGAGAGCCAATATTTATTTTTATGCTTTGTTAGGTAGTTTTTTCTTGTGTTTCGTTGTCTATTTTTAACGATTTTACTCTATTTTTTGCAGTAAAGGATAACTAAAAATACTTCCTAACCTCATTTCCGACGCAACCGCAACAGCGACTGAGCGTAGCGGAAGAATTTGAGCTATTAGGGGGTTTTAGTTTCACGTTTACGGCAAACCGCTAACCTCAAACGGCACACTTCAGAATGCATTTGACGGTAGGTTTTACAACCATAAGTGTTCTAAGTAAGTAGTTCATGGTTTAATTTAATGCAACAAGTTTTTATCTTTTGAAAGCTACAACAGTTGTCTCGCAAATACGACTTGAAGTTTGCCGTTTCAGGTTAGCGGTATGCCGTAAACGTGAAACTAAAACTACCTATTAAGGGTGATAATACCATGGGCATTCTGGTTAGTTATTTTTCAGTTTCCTATAGTTTTTTTGCTCGACCTTGGTGTACAATCATATGAAAAACTCATGAAGCCACCTGAAATGTCTCTTCTATCGTCTTAGATGCATTCAATGCGTTTAGCACGACAAGAGTTACAATGTCTGCACAAAAGCTTGAGGATTTGATCATACGAGTTGGCTAGCAAAAGAGAACCAGATTCTTTTACATGTAACTTGATACATATTCGTAATCTTACAATAATCATCATTGAAAAATTGTTTCATGTACGAGCTGAAACTTTGTCTGAGCTATAAGATAACGAAAACATTGCCTCTTCCGAAAAATTATGCCATTTATGAAACAATCATCTTGTCCGAACTAGCCACGTCCAAACTCATATAAACAATCCTGTAGGGGCCGGTCATTTGAAGAGCGTTCAGCTTAAACGCTTCATAAGTTTTGCATAGAAATAAAATTTATGAATTCCTTGCACGTCGAAATTGAAATATTCCCAACTGACTATAATAATTATGTATTTACTCACTGTTGGACTACATAAGATTTGATTTGAATGTGCAACAAGATGTGTTGGACTGCTTTTGAATTCTGACTCATCCACCGCTTGAGCCAAAAAGACTTCGAACGACCGGCCGCTGTATATGCTTGATGTCCAAAAGTGGGAAAGTTGTAGAGTTTTTATTTTTTCTTAAAAGTCTTTCTCTTGGAGATCTGGTTTTTTACGTAATACTTTACGTATCTCCATTCTCGTCCATCAAGGACTCCATTGCACACAGCCTTACACTCTAGGCATTCTTTCTTATTGGGCACTCGCCCTTCCCGTATTAAATGGCCTAGATTTGAAAAAACGGCCTTCTTTTCTGCCTGCGACCATTCTTTAGTTTCTCTTTCTAAAAAAAACAGAAATGCTGATAACGTCACTATACAAGACCAAAATGCCTGGCTTAATTTTCGGTTATAAGTTTTTTTACGTGTTTTGATTGATGCAGAATCATGATTAATGATTGAACTGATTCATAGAAAATGTTATGGAGACCCTTTGTTTTGTATACTTTAAAGGAATAGTGCCAAATTTATCTGTTTCTTTTTTTGCATATATCCGTTTTCTATTCAGTAATAGAGAGGTCCAGATATGACTTCCACTACCGCTACCACTACCTTTTGCTATCTAAACTCGTATTTGATTGCTCAATCAATTACATAAGACGCATCTCAGTAGTCAGTCTTGGCAAATAGTAGTCGTATTGGTGTTGGAAGTCAAATCTGAACCTCTGTAATGGGTTCACTGCGATAACGCCAAAACGCGCTAAGAAAGAAAATTTACCACTTTTTTGTTTTTACCACTTTTGGACATCATTCATGACTATACACAGGGCCGCCGAGAGGGGGGGCAGGGGGGGGGCAACTTGCCCCGGGCCCCCAACAAAAGGGGGCCCCATCTGGAGTAACGAAAATTTCGAAATTGATGCTTAGAGCAAAAAAACGTATCAGATGTGATAATACCGTAAAAAATGCGTATGCATAAATGCGTGATTGTTCAGTTTCAACTCAGTGAGCTGTGAGTGATGACATTATTTACTTGTTAAATTAGGCGATAATTCTGTTTCAGTTCTGATGTCGTTATAAGTTAACACTTCTACGATCTGTTTATTCACTTCGTCAGCATGAAGAGAAGATATATTTCTGGGTCATCTAAAGGCCCATCTAGACGATGCGATTTTTGCTTACGATTGTTACATGCAACTTACTGACGCCATTCCCTGCGACACGAATCGTGCCGTGTAGATAGCCCTACAACTTGCGTACGACAGTGGTGTGCAACACCAAAAAGTCGTAAAAATTTTAAAACTTGTTTTAAATCGTGCGACGTTCGTACAATTTTTGATGAAAAATAATTCAAATGGCCGACATCAACAGTGAAATGATAGAAAGCGACATTTGTGCGCCTCCTGCGCAAAGTGCGACCAAAACAAAGTCAATAGAGAAGAAGAAAGAAGGTTATGTTTTTGAGAAAAGCATTAAAAAAATTGTGCCGTCTAGATAGACGGTACAAAGTGGCGTAGATGGCGTCAGCAAGTTCCATGCAGCAATCGTATGCAAAATCGCATCGTCTAGATGGGCCTTAAAAGGAAGCAAAAAGCTGCGCAATTGCGAAATGAGGAGAACGGCAAACGTACACTCGAACAGCTCAACTGGGGAAGGTTTGAATCACTATCACCTCTTGCACGGGCAACCTGGCGAGAGCAAATTAGCGAGAAAAATTGATTATGAGGACTTGATCGAGTCATTTTCTCGCGAAAAAGCAAGAAAAAGAATGTTTTAAAACAAAATAAACATTCAGCTAGTCCTTTCTGCCCGAGATGGCAGTAATGAATGATATTGTTGTATTGATACTCGCAAAGTCACACGAGTGAGATTTGAAGTTGGATTGCGAAAACGTTTAAAAAGCTAAAATTCAGGCTTTCGATTAAATTGTTTCGCCTTTGCTTCAGACAATTTCTATGTTGTAATATACTCAATATACTGCTTAAAAATAACGTCATAGGGCCCCGAGGAAAATACTGCCCCGGGCCCCGCGAGTTCTCTCGGCGGCCCTGACTATACATTGGTTCCAAAGTGTAATCTCTTATTTGAAACATTTTAGTTCAACTTTAACTGCGATTTTTTTTTGGCATCGCCCAAAAACATCCAAAGGTCAATGAAAGATATGCGCGATACAGCTGCAAAACATTCCTTTTTGCCCCATAATTGTCTAGTATCAATTGCTTCAAATTAACTTCTGATTCAATCGCCATTCAGCTTGTATCAGGTATAACTTCATTAAGGAATTTAATTCGCAGCTATTTATTTAATCTTTTAAATTAAGTCGAAGCCAAATTAGACTAAACAGTTAGCAACTATTATTGTTATTTCAAAATTTAACCGAGCTTTATACTTCAAACTTTCCTACGAATGTTGCATTCTTCTCAAAAATGTTGTAGTTTTGCATTTCAAAGGACAAGGTATTGTCTAATTGTCTACAAGTTTTCTCTTCTACATGGTCTTTAGTATGGTGTCTGTCGGACAGTATTATAGTGATGAGACATGCCACATTTTATAGAATACACAAATTAAAGGGGTAAACAACTGCAGTTGTTTACCCTTTAATTTGTGTTGTAAATAATTGAGTTGCAGTTGTATTATCTTCTACAATGCAAAAAACATACATGTTATACAAATAAAATCTTACTCTTTGTTGAAGTAGCCAAGCTACGATTGAAAGAAGGTGACCTATCAATGTCCTTATGTTGGGTGGGACCTACAAACAGAAGTAGGCAGTTAATTTTGTGTATATTTAATCATCGTGCAGAACAGAACCAAAAAGATAACTATTCTTGTTTGGTCTATTTATTTGCCCTATTTATTTGCCATAACAGTAGAATTCCATACCAGGTGACCATTTGTTGTCATGTTGACGTTTCGGTTGATTCGAGCAAGAAACTATATGGAATAAACATTATTAAAGATATGGCTATATTGGCAATGTATTGACAGCTAAAAATTCATCCATATGGACCATCATATTGAATAGACAAAGTAAAAACTATAAAATAACAAATAGAATGGCGAAAAAAGTAAAGTAACTAAAAAAGCTACGGATGATGATGTGGAGGCTTCGAAGGATAGAGTAAGGCAGGAGGGAGTGGCATAAAATGGCATAGGGTAGATTTTCATTAAGGGAGAATAAAAATCTCACTGGTCGTAGTTGCCAATAAAACTGATACCCTAAAGTCGAAACTTTTTAGAATTAAATAATTAAAAAGCTTGCCTTTGCCTAGAAAAACAGAGCACTTATGTGATGAAAACCCCTAACTAGCCTGGTTCAAATTCATAGTAGCAGTACTATGAATAGGGAGGGGGGAGGCGATAGAGGAAAAACGTGTTTCCTTTTCCTTAAATATCTTTTTTGTTTTATGCTATATCGTGCATCTTCCTTTGAAGTGGAAATGACTGGAGTTGTTTACAGTATAGAGCACTATGCTGAGTATGAAATACATAATGTAAAGATATTGAGTGGAGGATAGAGCACACAAAGTATGACGGGGATCCCTAAAGTGAGGTCTGTGGAGTAGAATACATGATATTATGTCATACAAAATCGAAACCTTGCACTGCATTGATTGCAGTGCTAGGTTTCGAGTAAAGAGGAGAACAAGTTATGGAGTAAAGCCTTCACTATAGTACATATAGAGTTTCCATATTAAGTATAGCTCAGTTACGGGTTTGCATACCTGGTGACCATTCTTCATCGTCTTTGCTACCACCTTGGCCTTTTTGCCTTTTCGAGCAAAAAACTAACGAAAGAATGGACAAAATTTAGCTATACATTTTTATATTTTAATCTTCAACAACTATAAAACCATCCAAATTTTTAATCTCAGTGGAATAGAATACCTAACATTGAGTACAGAGTACAGGGGCCGGTTGTTTGAAAGTTGGATGGCGTTATCCATTGGATAGCGAATTTTTGTAACCTTCGTAAAATTTTATAGTGAACGTTATAACATGAAATTACTGTTGATATATACAGTTTTAAGTCTCGAATATTTAAATCCTTGAACAAAATGGAAGTTTTGGTATTTTTTGTCCAACTTTTGAACATCGAAAAATTCACTATCCGATCGATAGCGCTATCCAACTTTCGAACAACCAGCCCCAGATAGATTAGTATACGATAAGAATTACATAATCTGGCAAATAGAGTATTGGATATAGAGTACAAGCATGGAACATAGAATACAAAGTAAAAGAAAAGAAGACTGCTGTAGAGTATATTATCATACGGAATAGACAAAGTAATACTTACAAAATAGAAAGTAGGAGAGTAAAAACACAGGCAAAGGTGCTTATGGAGGCTTACGAGTATAGGGTATGCAGAAGCAGTTTAAAGTAGCATAGAGTAGATTTGCATGAATGCAGGATCATAACTTGTTATCATCTTTAGAAAATCCATAAAAAATATATCTTAAAAGCCAAAACTCTTTTAAATAAGATAATTAAAGACTGAGTGCCCAGAAAAACATACTATTTATGTTAAAAAAATGTCAAAATAGCCTGTATGGTTCAAACTTTTCACGGATGATGCTTTGCTATTTCCTTTGCCACATTGGCATTGCTACCACTGTGTAACATTATTATCGCCTGCTATATACTGTTTCCATTGCTCGAGATGCAAAGTATCATGGAGGGAGCCTGGGCGTGAGCGCAAGTGACGCTAGCGAAACAGGTGTCCTCCAGAAAAACTCCCTGTTTTTGTTGGTTATGTGCATATGTTGGATTGCTTCTGTTTGATATAGTTAGAAGCAGGTTCAGGGCAATGTGGATTGTTGGCTTATTCCTAGTAACTGTCTTAGTTCCGATTCTTGCATGGAATCAGCAGTCGGTCTTAAGAGAGATAAGATAAGATAAAACTGTATTTCGAC
This sequence comes from Phenganax marumi, assembly GCA_025400095.1. Classification (NCBI taxonomy): domain Eukaryota; kingdom Metazoa; phylum Cnidaria; class Anthozoa; order Malacalcyonacea; family Clavulariidae; genus Phenganax; species Phenganax marumi. The sequence goes on along the minus strand of JAODVM010052222.1, from coordinate 13,439 downwards.
ACGTTTACTCCTTCAACATGAGCTGACTTCCAAGGGGGGCTAGTAGATTTAAAAAGATACATGAAATAAACAAAACCAACATACACTACAAAACATAGAATGAATATTAGATAATATATATACACAGAAGTGCAATTGGTCTAATGCAGGCTAGTTTCAACAATCAACGCATTAAATGAATTCAAACAATGCACAGCTCTCAGATCCATCCTTTGAAGCAGTTTCCGACTATTTCCAATGCTCGTGAAATGGTGAAACAGTCTTGAACACAAGTTTACGCTCAGGCGTTTTGTTTAAATAAATTCAACCTTTGCGCGGACATGAACAAACCCGTCAGTTTCATTTGGATGAACGTACAAGCATGTATTTATGCTCAAGGTTGCTTACATTTGTTCATGTTAGAATTGAAAATAATACTAAACTTGACAACCAGTAAAGTGTTACTGCTACACTACACAGCCAATAGACGAATTCTCCAGTAATGCACCTATCAATGTTAAGTGGGAGGGGGGGGTGGGCGGGCAATGATAGGGGATTTGAATTTCAGACAAAAATTTTTGTCAAATACCCCCTACTTTGAAAGCAGTATATTTTCAAATGGGGCGGAAATTCCCGTAAACGGGCAATTGTTTTGGTTCAAATCACCCCACCCCCGGTTTGTAAGGTTTAACCAAAAAATACGCAAAAGAATATGAATATCAATTCATCTTGGTTTCAAAGTTAAAAATCTGAATAATTCACGAAGAAAAGAACCGGAGAAAGCGAAGGATTTAAACGAAACATACTTGTAACTTGTAGTTTCGCCCATTTCCACCATTGAAATTTGTCACACGTATTGTCACACGTGGGAAGAAAATGCGTACCGGGCTTCTGCACCTCGTACTTTCGAAATCGTGGTCAGTCAAATGCCCGACTTCCCCCTCCCTGAAAACATGAACTTCAAATGACCCCAGACACGGGCAACCTTGTGTGAGCAAATTCCCGACCTCAAATACGATAGCTGTCATCAAATAGCCCGTCATTGCCCGCCCGCCCACCTCTCCCCCTCCCACTTTACATTGATAGGTGCATAATTCGTCACAGCAGCGCAGAAATGAGATATATAGGCCAACAGGATTTAAATGGATATTACCAAAAGGTTTGTTAGAAAAATGAAACTGTGCAGCTACGGTAGTTCTCCGTGCTCACTGTTATCTGCAATCTAATGTATTTGTATTAAACTATTTCCTGTCTTTCGTGATTGTAGTAGCAATAGAAATAGCATAGCATCTTGATAATAATATAGCTACGTATGTGCAAGCATGTGCCACTAGAAATACAAAAACAAAACCCGGAAAAAGTTGAAAGTAACATAAAAGTATCTAAGGATTGTTGTTGAGAGTAAATATTTGCATTTCATTGAAGGTTGTTGTTCATCTCCAAAACAAAGAAAGCGTTCTCTTTAAACTCTCGAAAAGAAAAACGTAAGTACTGAATACTTTGAATAATTTGCGTCAATAGCATCTGCTGGCTTTAGCGTCCGGCAAATCGCGCCCAGCTCATTCACTTCAACCTAGTCTCTTTAATTTCGCATCATATTATGCTGAGCGAATGAAATGAATAAAAGGACGAAAAAATGATAGATTACATTCCTTCTTCGCCTTCGTCAAAATTATTCGACGCCAGCTATGGATTGCAACCCTGTTTATATTTCGCTTTTGTTTCAAGTCAATATTAGCTTTTGCAGATAAAAAACGACGTATAAATTCTCGTGTCCCTACATTAACGCGATCTTTGATGGACTTTTCGTGCATGCTTTCAGGAAAAGATTATGAATTTGACTGAGCACCTGAGCGATGCATAAACAAGAACTATTGCCATGTTGCGGCATGAGTTACCAAGATGCATTCTTGGCTCATAGTTACACGTTTAAAGATGTTGAGTTTTTGGAGGAGACAACCTTGTTTAAGTATGCAGATATACAGCTCAGCCACAGGTTTTCCTACCTGGTGACCATTCGGCGGCGTCATTACCACCTTGGCTTTTTCGCTTTTTCGAGCAAGAAACTAAATAAAAAGGATGCATAAAATTTGGCTAAGATTTTCATATTTTAGTCTTCAACCGCTAAAACACGATACCTGGTGACCATTCTGGGTCGTCATTATTGCCACCTTGGCTTTTTCGCTTTTTCGAGAGAGAAACTATATAAAGAATGGACAAAACGTAGCTAAGACATTTATATTTTAGTCTTTTATTCCTCAACAGCCAGAATACGATACCTGCCGACCAATCTGGGTCGTCATTATTGGCACTTTGGTTCTTTCGCTTTTTCGAGTGAGAAACTAAATGAAGAATGGACAAAGCTTTAATCTTCAACAGCTAAGAAACTATCCATGTTTCATTTTTGAGTAGAATAGAGGGAGAATTGACTACCGAGTGTAGCCAGTACAGAACACCAAGTATAGAAAAAAAGAGTACAGAGTACAATGTACAGAATGCTGGATATACGGTATACAGCTAGATTACGGACTATGGAGATTCAGAATATTGTAACAGGTATAGATTATGGAGCATAGAGTACAGAGTTCCGAATATGGAGCATTACAATACTGGGTATATAGAATATGCTGTATAGTTTGCAGACTACAGGATATAGAGTATAGAGTACATAGTATAAACATGAAGTTCCAAGTATAATACGCAGAACAGAGCAATGAGTACACAGCGCAAAGTATAGGTTGTTTGGAGTATATAACCAAAGATAGAATACTGGTACAACCTATAAAATACGTAGGTTGGAGTACAGAATATAGTATGTCAAGTGTACAGTACAGATTACAGAGTATAGACAAAAAGACATCATAAATTGAATGTGCCGAAATGCCTTCCTTACATGCGACCCAGGCAAAGACTGATGCACTTTGCATACTACGCGGTTGTTTTAGCAATACATATCACATTCTTCTTGGCATTCATCTCGTGTTTAGTACATGCTTGTTTTAGCTAACAATAATAATGAGAACTGAGTTTTTTGTCGCTGCAGTCGTGCAGTTTCATGTTTTGCTTGTATTATTTCTGTCTCTTGGACAAATTTTTATTTTGAGTTAATCAGCTTTAACAATTATACATGGTCTTGAGCAGATAAGTTAGTACATGCGATTTTGTTCCGAGTCAGTTTTGCATTATGTATTTGGCATCTTACTTCATCTGGAGTAAAAATGAAGAAAATAAAAATGAAAAAATAAATCGACATTTATAATCAATTATTAGTCGTGTTCAGGGCCGGATTTACCTAAGGCAAGACTGGGCAGCTGACCGGGGGCCTCCACAAACAGGGGGCCTCCACATTTTTCAAGGTGGATTTAAAAATCGCCCTGAAAGGAGTAAATAAAAATATTTTTCTACTTTTAAGGTTAGGTTACAAGCCTTCCGTAGAGTGAAATGACATTCCAAGGCTGGAAAGCGAGCTTTTGGCTATATAGACGGCAGTGCTGTAGAATCATGGTTAATCCATCTGCCACCTTTCGTGATAATGTAATTTAGATCCCACTGGAAAAATTAACTACAGGGGCCTGCACAACTAGCGCCTGCTCGGGGCCTGCACTTGACTAGACCCGGCCCGATCCTGTTGAATTTAGGAGCCAGAAATATAAGCTACAGTCGAAGATGAACGAAAGTACATGCGATTTTAATTGTAAGTTTCGTATTTCGACATCTTTCATGATTTTTTTGAGAAAATACTTACCTTCGTTATTGAGGCCAGATGTTTTCGTCGATGTTGCAGACGATTCATCAAGCTCTTCATCGCTCATTGTCTCCGGTTCAGATATGTCTACAGAAAGTTGAATAGTAAAAGGATTTCCAAACAGTGTCATAGTAGATTTTAAGATGCATATCTTCAGGGTTAAGATGGATTTGTTTGTATGGTACTTAAAATGTTCGTCATGCATAAAGATTTCTCTCTATGGCACCAGAACCGTGAATCATCTTTAAAAATATTTCCTGGCATGACTTACCATCAATACTAATCTCGTCGAGACTTTTGCCCTTGAGCGAGCATGCTTTCCCACAATCGACAGCCAACAGAAGCTTGCTTACTTTTGCGAGCTCGACTGTCGATTCATGTAAGCGGTAATATTCCCGATGGATTCTGATATCATGTCCCAGATGCCTCGCCAGCCAGTCAAGTTCGGCATCTTTCAGCGACAGAACTTGACTGATCGTCGCGATGTGCTTTCGCAATTTGGTTGAAGTGATGTCACCTGGGTTTGTAAGTTTCGGCTCGCACTCAAGGGCAAAAAGGCGGAGAGCATCGCAACCTGATAGGTGCTTCACGGAGCCCCTGGTACTTCGTGGGAACAAGTACGGATTTTCTGGGGGGATGCCAACTTCAGATCTAAGCGAGTTGAGGAGGTCAATTGCCTGTTTCAAATCAGTTGTTAAAATCAGCGGAACCTTTCTTCCTCTTTTTCCCTTCGTTTCCACCATATCAAGTCTAAAAAACATATGAATAAACGCTAAGACGTTGCTACAAAAACCCCAGATTATTCTGGTGATAAATCTACTACAAACGACATAAAGTTGGTTTACCCTATGTCCCAACCCATGGAAAAGACTCAGAACACTTTATTACTGTCCAATAAGGTTGCTGGCTGCTGCACCCAACTAGAATGAATACTGCACTGCCCACCTTCCCTTTATTGCCTTTTCTCTCTTTAAACAACACAACACATACCCTACACGTATAAATCCGATGGCTGTCCAATTGCCGAGTATTTACCGTAATGTACATGATGACAAATGTAACTAGCTAACGAACGAGCCTGCTGCTCGCCAGGAAAAACCCCTGTGGGGAAACCTGGTCCCTCCCGAATGCAGATTCAGGCTCTAAATTACAATCTCGAGGGAGAAAGACTGATTTGCATAACGTATTTAATTAACACCATAACAATTTTAATAATTAGTTTATGCCCTAAGTATTACAATTACCCTAAATGATAAAAAAAATTGTGTGACTGTTGGAACAACGCCAGGCTAGAATGAAGGGGACCCCAAAACCGTGTGGCCCCTCTGGAACCGAACCAATAACCATGGCAACAGTCATGGTTTTCCTGAACCGTGAAAACATCTATTTTCCGCTATTCTGCGAACCGCAGAAAATATCATTTTATTAATTCTATATCGTACTTGTGATGACGAAATCAATACGCTTCTACGCTGTCGGTTGATATTGTAACCACTCGTTTTATTTTGGTACTAATTATACATTTTCTTCAAACAGCGGCAAAGACTATACAATCTTATTGGTTTACAGGAGTGCGACTTTAGCATTAAGAAACTGTTTATCCATGAAAAGTGGCTTTTCATCGAGACTTTTGTAGTTCCCAGTTCAAAGGAAAACGCTTTTAGTATATCAAATTAGCTGCATGAAGCATCTGTTGTAAAGTGACAGTTTTCGTTTCCGCTTTTGCGCCAAAACGCCTGTGAAAACGCTTGAAAACGTTACCCTTGGGCATATGATCTTAGTAATCAAAAGAATTCTTTAAACACTCAGATTCAAGATCATAGAAAATGCCGAGAAAGCGCGCTACGCTTCTCTAAACTTTTTCTAAGGTGTTGATCGTATTTTTAAGTAGTTTTTTTTTGGTAACTTTGCATTAGAACCACTTATCAGGGTTCAACGAGTTTTTTTTGCGCTGTATTTAAGTTTGTCAATTCTGCTTGATCTCAGTCTTATTTATTGTTGCATTTATTGCCACCAATTTTACATATTCTAGCTGTGGAGATGAAATAATGGATGAAATACACTTGTCAACTTATTTTGAAGGAATACAGCTGTATCTCTTCTACTTTTCTCAAATACATAAGAACAGCGTATTAGAGCATTTACAATCAATAGTATCTAATGCGAGTTGTCATAGATAAAAGACTTTATCATTATATACATAATGAGGTTAACGTGAAGTAGACAGGTCGGAAATAAGATTCGTCACTAGGGACGAAAGTTATAACCGTTTTGAAGTGGAAAACAGGACACAGCTGAAACGGAAAACTGCATTTTGTGTCTTAACTGCTAATGGAATTTTTGTTTTTGATTCCAATGCTGTACGGTTAGCCTCTGTTGTAAGCATCAGCTTTATTCCGCACTATTGCTAAAGATGCACTTATACAGTGTGCATCAAAAAAAGTGTAATTCAAGTTTGACAGGCTGCTGCGCATAAAATACTTAATTGAACGATTTAGTTTTTATAGAGCAAGAATGAATACACGGTATTATTTTACACAGTATATTACTATAATTTCGACTTCGTTTTATGTGTACTAGAATATATATACTTATCATGCTACCTTCGCAACATTTGTCTATAGTTTTGGACACGGACAACTTGTTAATTTACGTTTTCCACTTACCGACCAGAGAGAGTTCTTTCCCAAGAAGTGAGACCTGCTGCTATCTCTGAACACGCTGCTTTCTTCCAGTCTGGCCGATTTTCATATGCTGCCAACTTCAGCCGCGAAGCCTCCCCACTCCTTCTCTTGTTTAACATAATCAGCCTCGCAAGCAACAATTTTGCCAGCAACGACCAGCTTCTTTTTGACTTACTTTTTTTCAGTAGGTCGCTTTCCTCTCCAATCCGCCGGTCGATGAATGTTTTTAGCAGCTGGATGTCTTCTGCAAGCGGAAGCATGTTCACTTTGTTCATTCTTCTTTCATTGAGAGTATTGAGCGAGTGGTGGGAGACGCGGATTTGCCATTCTGAGTTCATCAGCATCTCAAAGCTTTTAGCATCTTTTTGAAGTTCATCATCCTTCGCCCGCAAAGCCTGGCCCCTCACCAGCATTGCGCATTTTTTGAGCGAATGGCCAAGTTTCAAAGCTAGCGAAGGAGTATGAACTTCTTTCTGGCCTTGATTGTGGGTGAAGCCGGAGATCTTCTTCACGGCTTCAACGACGGTGTCGAACTTTTCCGGCTTTAGGTAGTCGGAGAGCTGTATCTTATCTCTCTTCTCCACAGTCCTTATTCCTTCTACCAAGCGGCCCAACTCTCTCATCTTCTGGGAAATAAACCCTGAGTCCTTTTCTCCATACTTCTCCAATTGTGTGGATCCGAAGAGTTTAATTAGAGTATCTCGCTTCACAATGTTGGAAACATTATCAAATTTCATACCAGCCAGTATCTTGTTCAATGCCTCATTTTGAGACTTTGATATGGCTGGAGTAATTAACAACTTGGATTTCAGTTGAACGGACGTGGGACGGAATGGACCATCGGAAGCTGCTTGGTCTTCCTTGAATTCACAACGGCTGTGATGCTTCCACAAGTCCTGTCTTCTCATGAACCCCAAACAAAAGTCGCAAGGGAGGAAGTCGGTCACTTTACATTCTTCTCCCTGGCTGGGACGTCTCACCACAATCAGCTCCCCTTCTCCTGTTGCCAACGTGTTCATATTATGGTGATAGTCCCCGCGCAGCCGAAGTTTTGTTAATGCTTTCTTCCTCTCTTGCGAGTTTTTTCGGAGAGACAGGACTTCTTGCACTTCCTCTTCGTTCTTGTGCCTTGTTAAGAGATGCCTCGCAAGCTTAGTGCACAATTCGCCACAGTATGTGCACGAATGTTTTCGGTCGTAAATTCGCACATTCTCCAACGTCTTTTTCGCACATTTGACATGAGCTAGAAAGCAACGAAATATATGTAAAGCTTTATAAAGTTAGGTTTGAGCTATGTAGAGATATCAAAAATCAATTCTAACACAGTTTGGAATTCCGAGCAAGCGTTTAAAACGATGAGATAACTCGTTCTACATTTGCGTTTTCAGTACTTTCACATTCGAATGTGGAACTGAACTAAAACGATCAAGATAAATTGCATTTACGTCGGATCAATCGAAATAGTACTCAGTTCCGTTCTTCATCAACGTTTAGTTAATAAGATATAATAATTGAAAGATTTTTATCTTGCAAGGTTCTCACTAATTCACTCGATTTGCAGTTTTCCCACCAAATGCCGTCAAGCAGAGAAATTAGAGAAGGAGCAATATTGGGCTGGGAAACAACCCATGCTTGTGCCCAGCAGGGACAAAACTTGTGCCTATCCTTTTGCCTTAATCGATCGCCTTTAAAATATAATCACTGAAAAATCGTGGACAATATATACAATTACAATATCTGAAACCTTATGCACTGGTGAAAGATCACTAATTCAGTGCGATCTTGATGAAAACTTTAGCTGGTCTACCGGAAATAATATGAATATGAATCTAAAGAAGTGTAAAGAGAATAATGCTATTGTTTCCACTTAAAAAGAGACCAAGCGTTTTCCCCTTAATGATCGACAGCTAGGATGATGCTGAAAAAATCAAGCATATAAAGCTCTTGAGGTATATATTGAAGCTACCTTGCAGTGAAATTATAACATTGATGATTGATGGGTTACTAGTTCACGTAATATTTTACGTAGTATAAACTTGTCGAACGCAATTTTATTCTTAGTCAGTATTTTACAGCGTAGCCTTGCCTATATAATCTAACCGCAACTTATTTCCTTGACGCAATACTTGGTAATTACGCCTTAGCTTAAAATCTGCTGACTGTATCTAACTTGTAAATAGCTAATCTTTAGTCAGAACCTCAACATCAGTCAGATTCTAATGTCTTAGTCAAAGCTGGTCTTTGACTCTTTGGACTTGTTCCACAATTAAAGATATCTTCGGCACATTAGCGGTGGAGCGTTTGTCGAACTCACAGCAACAACACGAATATGCGCTCCACGCTAATAGGTCGATATTAGAATATTGTTGCATTATATGAAACTATAGTATTCTTGAATACGTCACTGAGGAAGAAAATGCAGAAGTGTGCTTTGGGTATAATATTCCAAAATGTTCATTATGATGACACACTGATCATGATAGATTGTCGACGTCTTAATGTGGGAGAAGATTGGAACTTTGCATCAAGATGTTGAGAAAAATACATGTTCCTAATTCCCGTCTATAACATCGACTACAGTCAAACCTCTCGGTACAGACAACTCTTTATTACGGGCATTTTGCTCGGACTAAATAAAGTGCTCCCTCCTTTTCTTAAAAAGTACCTGCGTACTTTTTCCCTTAGGGGTAGTATTACGTCAGTTCGCTATCAATCCTTCACAAAATATATTGAGACTTGCTCATGAATTCATAAAATCTTCACGTTCATGGCATTGGTTTATCTTTCTGCTCCCCTTCCCCTTTAAAGCAATGTTGGAAGATAGCAGACGTACTAAGCACCAACATTCCAACTTTATCACCATCAACATTGTTCTCTATAGGGGAAAGGGGAGGCACAATCACACCTTGCTCTGCGAAGTCTCATAATTTTTGTGAAGGATTGTGGGGTCCATTGACACTTGCTACGCGCGCATGCAGATTGAATAAAATAGTTTTAAGCCATAACTTATAAGCTATTATTTTGTGATCTAGTCTGTTTACCTGCTTTGTTTGAGGGGGATGTTAAGGCATCACTGTCAACCACAGACCCTGAAAATTAGGCAAAACACATTTCATTTAAATATGCCTATAAACGGAATTTCTTGCCATTAGCTAACGTTTCGCCCTCACTGAATTTGTCCAAAGGCTGCTCTTATAAGCTTGGCAAGCAAATTTAGGGGCCGGATTTTCTCAAGAAAATGTTTTCTGGGCAAGAACTTGGAGTTGTTGTTGATACCAGTTAATTGAGCTAGCCCCAGTTTCGTGAATAGCCCCTAAAAATTTTATTTATTGACATCATTCTTTTAGTGTTGTAACGTAAATAGAAAAATAACACACTGCATGTGCATTAAGCACGCACAGCCTTGCGTTATTAATACATATATTAAGAAATAAACAAACGAATATCAGGGGAAATCGACACGCTTCTTGGTAAAAAGCCGCGAACTAGTGCTCCGGAGAAGTATGATGATGTGAGTAATATACAATTTCTGCTATATTTGAGAATGCCAAGTATAAACAGTAAAACTTCATTCTTGATACATATGATTGAAGGAGAGAAGAGCAAGCTCAGACATTTCAACTATATTAAAGGAGAAAATTTCCAAGTCAATTTTTCATGTCTCTTTTGTAAGGAGATATTTAATAAACTCATAGAAAAAAATCGAAAATACTCGATAAACTCTAGTACACTCTGGTGCGTAAAACATTATGTAAACGGATATTCTTAGGCTTTCTCAGTACTGCTTTGGTATCGCATGCTCTACAGTAAGTAAAGCTATTCTAGTTAGATTGCCGAAACTTACCTTTAGCTTGTTCTTCATTACTATGTTCAAACAAGCCTTCATCCTGAATGGGCAGAAATGCTTTCCGTTATTTTATGTGTGAGATTGTGTAAGTATGTATATAGCCTCGCGCTGTGCAAAAGTGTCTCTGGTTTATCGTTGTCATATGTGACCGGGTTTATTTTGTTTTTACCGGGTCGATTAATAACTAATCGTCCGCTCGGTTATGCATGGTCGAACATGCAAGTAACTATCGTTCTAAAAGAAGTTTTAAGAATTCGTAAAACAATTTATATGCTAGGAAAACCTCATCAACTATACTGTTACACACTCTTAGAATGGGTTTTCAGTGCACAATTAGTGATTAAATGGTCCCTTAGGATCGAAAGTTTGTGGAATTCCCGGGGGCGAAGCCAGGGGGAATTTTTAGAAACCTCTCTCGAGTTACAAGGCCTTTAATCATTAATGCCCCTCAAGTCATGGTATTTTTTATAACTATATCTTTTCAATCGTTTCTACTGAAGCAATTCAGCCTGTGGCTAATTTTCTTTCCCCCCCCCCGATTCAATCTATTTTTTCTCTGTTTACCTATTATATGCAAATAAACTGTAGCATTCCTGGTATACTTACATCACTCTGATTTTCTTTCAATGACTCTACATCGCTCTCCAAATGGTCTGGGAAAGCCTTTTCCTTTATATAACATACATGACACGGTGTTAGAATTGTGCATTGGAATGTATAGCTTTGCCAAAAACTAAATATTGCGGCTTTCTCACTACAAATATGCAACGGAAAAATACCAACCAGGCGAATAAGATTTTCAAACATGGGTAAATATGCTATCCTCTTTAACGGATCCATCTACCACTAAAACCCTGTTTACCTTCTAATAAGATTTTAGATCTCTATTTGATCAAACGCATGAACTCGTCTACTTGATTTCTTTATCTTTTACGCAGGATAAGAACTACGGTTTGTTCGGTGTGACTCAATGTCGTGAACTTTTTGAATTCACAATGCAGTTTAACTTGTTATTCAAGCAAGCTTATAAATTCCCCCTTCCGAAAATCGCACGGCTATAAAATTAAGCCAGCTTACCCGAACAAAAATGCTTTTTTTCTTCCCACTCGACTCCTTCCTAGCATCGTTGTTTGTGTCTATATTAACAAAAAACAATAATCAAGAATGAGTAAGGATTGAATTTTGTTGCAGCTCCGTTACAATCTTATGTACGTTAGGTGGCCTTAGTTGAATTAGTGTTATTCCATTTTTATTGTTCTAACGAAGCTAGATATTTCTGTCTTTTAGAACTGAGGCCATTAAAATTGATTCATTATTGTTTCTCCTTGTGATTGCTACATAAGTAAATTTTGATAAAATTTGCGCTAAATCATGAGACACCATAGCTGATAGCTCTGCACTTGGTTGCAATCTGTGTATCGCATTTATCAGTTATTTGTACCTGAATGCTGCAACCCAATCACAAGATCTGCCGGCCATGCGCTGAAGCTTCCCACCTCAATTTCATCTGAGAGTGTTGGGTATTCATCCCAACACGCAACCTTCTGTGAAAGTTTCTTCACCTCAATGCATATCCAGCCCTTGGTTAATGCATAACCATGAACAGTTGTAGCATTTGGCACAACCTTCCCCTCTCCCACGACTTGCTTGCCTTTCCTCAAATGAACTGTGTCAATGTAAGAGAAAAGAAATTATCATTCGATCGAATGCTAATGCTGTTAACCATTATGGAAACAATTATATGCTAACAATAATATGCTAAAGCATGGCTCAAAGAAATGTCCTGGAGGTTATTACATTATTTCCCTTTGTCCTATCAATTGCCTTTGGGGCTTAGCACCGGTCGATAAATGACGTATCGGCGCTTTCCCATCACATATCCTCTCGTTTTCTTAAACTGAAATAGCCTTCACATACCCTTGAGAACTTTGAGGACGAAACAGAATATAGCCTGATAGTTTGTAAGGCTTACCAAGGTTATCTTTCACCGTTGTCGTAAAGCTTCGCTGAAATTTCTCTGTTGATAAGTTCTCCTGCAATTACGTTCAACTCGTAATTTATATATCTTAAGCATTAAATCATGAAGAGGTAACTCTCCCACCTTTGTATTTCGCAGATAAAAGAAACAGAATATATTTAAGGAGGTATCTGACAGGTTAAAATCGCTAAGGCCTTGTACAAGGTCCATCAGAAAAGTATACGCTGTTCTTGATAGTTCGCAAACTTTTGCAAAAATTTTCAGTGCTATATTAGGTATTTCTGGTGCATCTCAAACTTAGGCTTATTTCTCAACTATTTTTTTGATTTTAAGTGTTATTAATTAAATCCACTGTTTGAATGCCTCGCGCACAAAGATTAACTCTTAAAAATTAGTTTTCAATTAATGCCGCATAAGTGCGGAATATTGTTAGTAAAGTATCGAAGTTTCATACAATTTTATCGGCACAAAGAGAAAAAATAAATCTTAAAAAACTGAGTTTCGCTATTTAGTACAAAAATAGCTAAGACTGTGGAAATCCTATTTGTAAAGCTTGCGTAGTCGAATTCGTGCACATCAGATCGTACGAAAGGTTAACAGTTTCCTAAACATATTCCCTGGGCCGGATTAACGTAGTGCGACGTCTATGGCAGATTATCTTTGCGAGGCCCGCTGTCATTATAACACCCTGGCGTAAGCGGTAAATTCGTGCATATTGCCTTTTCATGAATGGCGTTCTGGTAATAATATCATCATATAGTCAATAGACGCAGTTTTAACACGCAAGATGGGACACACTAACATAGTAACATTTAGGTATGCCGTCTACAGTTTGCTCTTAACCTGTGGTGGGACGCACATTGACAAGCTTTGAAATTTCACATACGGCAATATGCTTATTATTATATGTTAGTAATATAGTTCGAGATATGGTTAATCCTTACTAAACTTCAGCATCCTTTAAGTTTTCCTCGGATGATTTGTTTTGGATTAGATCAGTCAATGTTCAATTGCAAGTTATGAAGCTGTCTTTTGGCCCACAAGTATAAACAGGATCACTTAGTAGCTCAGCGCAAATGGAGATTACATACATTATATTTCTTAAACCTAGGGGCTCTAGATGCTCGAGGTCCCTAAATTCGCAAGGCCGCAACGCATCTAAAATGAGCGGGTGCAATTCAAAAAAGGGATGTTGTCATAAAAGAG
>JAODVM010052111.1:0-17965 GCA_025400095.1 Phenganax marumi | reverse complement strand
CAGCCGGTGCCCATGCAGGCTTGCGGGGCAAACGGGTCGGGGTCGACGCGTTCAAACCAGGTGCCGCCTCCGGCCCACGCGGGTGCAGCACAGGCGAGCGAGACCGCCAGGGTCATCCCGGCGGCAGTGCAGCGATTCATCCTCATTGTTTCGTGTCCCCCGGGGCGCCCCGGCTACTTCGCCTTGTCGGCCTTGGCAGGGTTTGTGAGTCCTGCTTGCCCGCGTTGTGGCCCTCTTTGCAGTGCAGTTTTCCCTTTCTCCACTGCCTTGTCCAGGCTATGAATGAAACAGTGATGCAGCGCTTCAAATTTGATATGATATCATCCTCGTATTTTTGCATGACATTTGCTCTTCATCTTGGCGTACGTGGCCCGGGTATCAGGGATATAATTATAGACATTTCCACCAACATTGGATTTGAAGGCATGTGAGTGCAATTCACTCGGACCTTTTTCTTGAGCCAAAACGTTGCCAAGTTAATGGCTGGTTTCGAAAAGGGGACCTTCAAGAGTGCTTGGTACACTTCTTGTTTTGTGCGGAGTGGTTCTTGACTCGCACTCCCCCCGACCTTGGTAGGTCGCTCTGACCTTTACATGCTCCGAGGTCCGGAGCGTATGAGAAAAAGCGAGTAGCCGACCCAAGCAGCCGGTCCAGTGCCTTTGCCAATCACTGTCGATCAGTACTCGGCGATTCCATTCTTGCCCCTTCCATGCAAAGGTGACCCGCATGAACTCCAGATCTGCGATCTGCTCCGGGCAGCTGCGATGTTCCGGATGGAACCTTTGCACTCTGGTGCCACCATGGTACCTGATGAGCCAGCGGACACCATCCATGTCGATGTAGTCCCACTTGTGAACCGGCTTGTAGAAGAGGGCCTCTTCCTCGATGACGTCCTGCACGGCGTCCAACACCTGCGGAGTCCAAAAGACGGAATCCTGAAACTCCACCTGGTCATCCATCATGCCACCAGTAGGCCTCATCAGCATGGTCGGTGGAGCTTTCCCCGGCCGGTGCCAAGGCCGATCGGTGGCTGCTTGCTGTCGCCTCTCCATGGTAGGTTGAGCCATTGGGCCACCTGTTGCCACGGAGCCGGACTTAGAGATCCCCGGCATAGAAGACCCTGCCGCCTTCGAAGCCGTCAATGCCGCTTGTCCACGCGCAGCCGCCTGGCCTGGCCTCGAAGATGAACTCGCTGAAGCCCCACTTCCATAGCCCCGCTGTGCCGGCACTGGTGGCTGCTTCACCGGTGGTGCCTTCGCTGGTGGTGACCTCTCCAAAAACCATCATTTGGAATGAGGCGGATGGTTTGTGTCTCCGTGTCCACCTCTTCAGGGCGTAGTACCCGCAGACCTTCGCTGGTGACCAAGATGGGCGGCCGCGTCACATCATACGTGCCCTCGTCCATCGCTGCCTGGGTCACCTGCGAGGTCGTGTAGTGCACCTCTTCTTGTTGATCTTGTCCCACCCATTCGCGGCCACCACGAAAGACCGCTGGAAGCCGCATTTGGATGCGGCCCCACACGCCATGGCTAGCACTGTTCGCTTCCACCTCAAAGGTGGTAGAACTGGGAGCCTCTAGGCTACTGTTTGGAACCCTTGGGTCTGTTGTCTCCGAGATGACATCCCTCCTGGTGCGCAGCTTGGCGTATTGCCGCTCTGATCAAAGTGCCGTCAGCGCCTGAGGCGTAAGCCCCTCCGGGCTGTTTTCTGGTGGCGGGTCTGCGCCGGGTGTGGCCATGTTCCCGCATATGACTGCGCGCGCACGTTTTGCACCGGTTCCGCCCTTGCGGACGCACGCCGTTTTGCCAGGCACTAATTCAGTATATTGTGAGGAAGTGAGGCTCGTGGAACTGGCCGCACAGCTGAGGTGTCACGTACCAATTGTATTCATACTCAAAGCGGCGCTATCACCGTTTGCAGCACTGCGTCACCAGCTTGCGCACTGGCCAATCGCACCCTTTCACTCTGCTCCTTGCGCGCCAACTTGGTCAGGCGACCCTCAATCTCATCGCGCCACCCCAGGGAATGTTCCACAAAGTTCCCCAGAACCCTGCCCTTCTCCTCGTTCTCCGGCACGTAGTCCAACCATTGTTGTAGTTGGCATTGCGCAACTTCATGTTGATGCTCCCACACCTGTTGCACCTTATCAAACTTCACCAACCGCTTCCCCACATAGTCCTGCGCGTCGTCCTCCCCCGTGCCCAGCGTTCTCATCGCCCTGACACCTCTTGCGGAAGTCGCCGTCGACGATATAGGGAAGTCCAGCGGCTGATCTTGCCATATGTCCTCCTTGTCCACGGGCTGAGGGTCCAACGACGCAGCCGCATCACCACCTGATGTAGCCTTGCGCGAAGTTGACAAAGGCGAAGAAACCCCCCCCGTTGTAGGATTCGAAGCCCGTGGTGGACCTGGTACTTGTGGTTCACTTGTAGGAGGTTGTTTTCCTACCACCCTGTGCGTTGGCCTTCCAGGCTGTGGTTCCTCCTCCAATTGAAGTGCAACATCAGGACCTTCATCAGGAAGTGGTCGTAGTTCCTCCGCCTCCATGTTGGGCTGAACCGCCTCCCTGACGTGCAAAATCTTTCCATCGGTGAGCTCAACCACCCACCCATCACTCATCAACGGGCACGGACATAGAAGTCGACCACGAACAAAGGGAGCTGCTAGACCGCCTTCTTTATGCCATTTCTTCATCTTCACATAGACCGTGGCATAGAAGGGGATCATCGGCAACATAGGCACTCCCAAAGCCTCCAACTGTTGTCGCCTTCTTTCCTCCGTGGCATACCTCATAGCCATAGGCCAAGCTTCTCGTCCACAACCTGCCTCCGCCAACTTCACCCGAGTCTTTCTTTTCAGTTGGTTCACCTCTGACTCGATGTGGCCGTTGGAGGCCGGGTCATCACCGGCCGTGAACGTCTGCAAGATGCCCATTGTAGCGCACCACTTGCGCATTTGTCGACTCAACAGCTCCTTGGCACGGTCAGAATGGAGTCGATTTGTGGCTATCCCCATAGCTCGGAACTTGATCAGGGTCCTCTGCATGGCCTCGATCACCATCTCCTGAGCCCGAGATTCCAGCGGCTCCATGTGCACCACGTGGCGAACAGGTAGCTTCTTTTGGCTAGCCTCCAACTCCGCCGCGAACGCTGCCTCGTCGTAGTCCATGTCCGGGTTCAAGATGTCCTGCTCTTCCTCCTCCTGCCCCTCTTCGTCGAGTTCGGCCGCAGGGTCACCCACAGCGCCCTCGGTGGGCCCCTGTGAGTCCAGCTGGACACCCCCCCCACTTGGCTGCTCCTCATCTTCTTGGCGTTCTCCTTGATCACCTTGGTCATGAAGTCCATCACCATCCTTCACGGCCTTGATCTCCTGGGAGTAGTCCGGAACCAACGCCACCGCCATGAGGGCATACTTGACTGGTCTTTTAGTGACCAGATCCACTGTGTTGGTCAGCGGCCCCACGATGTCCACTGACACGGACCATGCCGACGACATTCTGTCTTCCATAGACCTTCTGCGATGAGGCTTTTGTGACCCCATCTGTTCAATGCACAGACGACAGTCCCTACGGAACGGTCGATGGCCCAGGGCAAAGTGCTTTTTCCATCCTTCAACCTCCTTGGCTTTCATTGCGGCCACCTTGGGTTTCACCTCCACGAAGTTTTCCAAGTAGATCTGGATGGCCCTTTTGATGGCTGCACGTAGCCCAGGCGCCCACAAAGCCCACGATTTTGACTGCGCAATACTTTCCTCCACGGAGTCCGGAAGTGCTTCATCCTTCAAGTTCTTGGCGAGGAGGTTGTGCAGTTCCACCATGTTTGGCAAGTTGGTCATGATGGTCGTAGGTTTTCTCTTCTTGTGGCCCATAGCTCCCTGATCAAAGGTGACCATGGCCATGTTCTCTTCCATCTCCAGCCCACGAAGTTCCGGCCATGTCCAAAACGAAGGCACTTGAGATTCCGACGCCATAGACACCGGATCTGCTGGAGATTCAAGCAGGAAGCCTGTGGGATCACGAGACACCTCCAAATCCCGACGAGCTTCTTCCGCCATGTGGTACAATCCCACCTGTTTCAACACCAAGGCAGCATCATGATCTGCCAGTCGTTGTTCTCCTGCGGAAAGATGTGGTAGTCCAAAGCGATGTTCATGGCGATCACGAAGTGGCCGAGGTCCAGGTCTCCGGAAACGCAATCTCGAAACCGACCGACATGGAGGGCCTCCCAAAATCACCGCCAAAGAACCCTGCTTCGCCAAGGAGACCAAGAAAGCCCACAAGACCGGGTTGTGGATGTCCTGGTCCTTTCCATGCATCACATCTAACGCAATGACTTCACATCCATGATCCTGTAGCTCCAACCATTCTTGAGCCCGTTCACCAGCAAATAGGTGCAGGATCACCTTCTTCGCCCTCAACAACCGTCTCCGGGTCCTGCGGTTCCATGGCAACGTACCCTTAGTCAGGTCGTGCTCCTCCGCCATGTACCTGAAGATTCGTCGAGGCACCTCAGGAAACCGACGTTCCCACCAGCTCATCACCTCAGGGTCCAGGTTGTCCTCCTGCTCGATGTCCAGGTATTTGCGACGCTCCGCGGCCTCAATCTCATGAATGAGCAACAAGGCGTCCTTCTCCGGAACCACAGGGCATCCATCCCGAAGGTGTGACACGATCTTCCCCCTTCTCGGGTGTTCAACAGTACATCCAGACCTGGACCATGTCATCTTGTAGCCCAGATCAACAAGCCCCCGAACCGGGACTATAGGTTCCACCGGCTGCTGCGACAAGAGAGTTCCAGTTGTTGGATCTTGATGCAGCTGGATTTGACCATGCGCCAATTCCACCGTCACCAACTCGGCCTTCTCGATCTCCCCATCCAGAGCCATCCTTAAAGGATGCGTAGCTCCCCCATCTAGGAGACCCAGAGACTCACCCAACGCCGCCCCAGTGCCCATGTCCAGCGACTTCACATTGATCGCCTTCAACGTCACGGAGTGCAGCGACTTCAACAACGCTGCGGCCTGACCAACCAAGCCACCCATATCAACCGACGCCGTAGTGCCTCCAGAGTCGCCTGCGGGAGTAGTGTTGTCCTCCTTCACCTGCTTCTCCGGCTCCACGTCGTTCTCCTCCTTTTTGTATTGGCCCCCCACCCGTTCCGGGGTAGATGGCTTGCTGTCACTGCCCCTCACCTTGGCCACCTTCGTGCTCTCCTCATTCACCTCCTTTTTGACGATGTGAGGACAGTCTTTACGAGTGTGGTTGAGACCTGAGCAATGAAAGCATCTGTTGTCCTTGGGGTTCAACAGGGAGTGCTTGAACTTGCAGCGATCACCCCTGCGACATCCCTTTTCACTCAACCAAAAACGACGCGCCGGCCTTCTCCAGCACCACCCTTGGCCTCCGGCCCACTTCCACTATTCGTAGTTGTGGTTGCCGTCGTTGAAGTCAAGGTCATAGATTTCACAGCAGGAGCCGTTTTCGTAGTTCCTGCACCATTGGCACCATGAGCCAACTCTTCACTCTCGGCCTGCAACAGCTCCGCAAAGGTCTTGATCGCGTCCGTTGTAGGTCGGGTGTCAATGTTCAACTGTTGACGACACACAGCAAGCCTGTATGCCGCTTGAGCTCCCGTCTTGGCAATGTAGTCCGAGGTCTTGGTCAGGACGCCCGCGAGAATCACCGGGTCCGGCAACATCACCGCCAGCTCTTGTGCCCTGTTCCACCACCGACGCCACTGCCTCAGGTTTGAGGCGACTTCCGTCATCGTTCCAGAAGTCTTCAAGTCCGTCAGATAACGGATGAGGTTCATCCTTTCGCTTTGGCCTCCAGGTTGAAACCTCACAAACAACGTAAACAGCAGATGCGAAGCACTCAACTTCCTCGCCGCCACTGCTTCCGACCGAATCACTTCAGGCACCGCCTGCAGCAGCAAACTGGTCATTCTCCTCTCCGTCCTCGGCCACTTGGTTGCCGCCGTAGAGGTTCCTGGATCCAGCCTGAGCCGTTGAAGAGGTTCCGAAGCCAACCACACAGCATAGTGCTCCTCGACCCCTTTTATAGTTGTTGCCCACCAGTCTCCCGCCGAAGAGCTCACATCTGACACCAAAGGCTCTATTGTCACCAGCCAGTCGCCGAAGGTCAACGAGTTGGCGTCCAATGGCAAGACCGGCAACTCAACGTTGCGAAGGCTTTCATTCATGCACTCTTCGGAGCCACCAGCCCCGATTCCGGCGCCTCCAGGAACAGCACCACCGCCAGGTCCACCACAATGAGGAGGTCCAGCAGCTCCACCACCTCCACCCCCTGATCCCATGCCAGCAGGGTAGGGCCAAGGATAGCATGGTCCTGTAGGTCCAATTCCACATGCCCCCATCCCAGCTCCTTGCATGCTAGGATGTTGACCACCCGTCACAATCCCGGCTCCTTGCATGCCAGGGTTTTGACCACTCGTCATAGTCCCGGCTCCTTGCATGCCAGGGTTCTGACCATTCGTCATAGTCCCGGCTCCTTGCATGCCAGGGTTCTGACCATTCGTAGTCCCCGTAGACACCGAAGACGTCATAGGTTGTGCACCAGCGCCCGGTTGTAGGCCTTGTCCACCTTGAAGATGATGTCCTTGTCCAGCAGGTTGCCCACTGCCACCATCAACAGGCGGTCCGCCAACACCTGAGCCCTCTGGCACCGACTTGAAAGAGGCGTTTGATGAGGTCCTTCCCTCACCCACCATCTGTTTGACACCCTCCGCGAACCGCTGCTCGGCCTCACGAAGACATTGAAGACGAAATAGTTCCACCTGATCCGTCGGTCCACTGCTGCCTGCCACACCGGCTTGTTGTTCTTGCAATTTGGCAGCTGTCCATGGGTTGATCGGTGAACTCTGAGTTTGACTGAGTCCCGGAGGACTCCCACTCACCCCAGGCACTGGTTCTCCTTGTCCAGCTCCAGGTTGGTGAACTTGTCCCTCATGTAGACCACCACCACCAAGATGACCACGTAGATCGCCTCGTTCTGGAAGAACCGGTAGTTGGGCAGGAACTCCACTCCCCAAGGCATTCCCTGGGAAAGGTGTAGACAAAAAGCTCAACCCACCAAAAGCTTCTCTGGCTTGATGAAGTAGGGCTGCTGCACCATTTCCAAAACCTCCACCAGGTTCTCCTTGTCTTCCACCAGGAAGAGGCAGCAAGCTCGAGCCCGCTGGAAGCGGAGGCACATCCGGGAAGACCGGCACTTGCACCACCTCCTGCGATCTTGGTGGGACCGGGTTCTGCTTTGGCGTCGCCGCAGTCCGCTTCAGCGCAGGTGCCAAGTTCGTGCTCGGCTCCAACGACTGTGCTCGTCGAGGTGGCGCCGACTTCGCCCGATGCTCCGCAAGCATCTCGTCCAGCTGCTCATCCGCTGTTCTTCTCCTCGTTTTCGAGGCTTCACGGCGTCGCTCCATGGCGGCCATCAACCGGATCAAAAGTCCGGGTGGTCTTAATCTACCGATTTGGGCTCATAACCCATGTGAGTGCAATTCACTCGGACCTTTTTCTTGAGCCAAACGTTGCCAAGTTAATGGCTGGTTTCGAACGGTTCGAAGGGGTTTCAAGAGTGCTTGGTACACTTCTTGTTTTGTGCGGACTGGTTTCCGACTCGCACTCCCCCCGGCATCTTTGATGCCGCTTTCACACCTCACATGCTCCGTGGACCAGAGCGGATGAGGAAAAGTGAAAAGCCAACCCACGCGGCTGGTCCGGTGAGCTCACTCCTTCGCCAATCGCTGTCAATCACCACTCGGCGATTCCATTCCTGCCCCTTCCAAGCAAGGGTGACCCGCATGAACTCCAGGTCGGTGATCTCTTCAGGGCAGCTCCTGTGTTCCGGATGCAAAGGTTCCGTACCGGATGAGCCAGCGGACGCCGTCCATCTCGATGTAGTCCCACTTGTCACTCTTGTGGGGAGGCTTGTAGAAGAGGGCTTCCTCCTCGATGACATCCTGCACGGCATTCAGCACCTGGGGCGTCCAAAAAACTGAATCCTGGAACTCCACCTGGTCATCCATCATGCCACCCGTAGGCCGCATCAGCATGGTGGGTGGAGCCTTTCCCGGCCTGTTCCACGGCCGATCGGTAGCGGCTTGTTGCCGCCTTTCCATTGTAGGTGGAGCCATAGGACCACCTGTTGCCACTGAGCCAGACTTGGAGATCCCCTGCATTGAGGATCCTGCCGCCTTCGAAGCCGTCAGCGCCGCTTGCCCCCGCGCCGCTGCCTGGCGAGGCCTCGAAGATGAACTCGTTGAAGCGCCGCTTCCATAGCCACGCTGTGCCGGCACCGGCGGTTGTTTCACCGGTGGAGCTTTTGGTGTTGCTGACCTCTCCACAAACCTGTCATTCGGGATGAGGCGGATGGTCTGTGTCTCTGTGTCCACTTCCTCAGGGCGGAGCATCCTCAGACCTTCGCTGGTGACCAGGATGGGAGGCCTCGTCACATCGTACGTGCCCTCGTCCATCGCGGCCTGGGTCACCTGCGAGGTTGTGTAGTGCACCTCCTCTTGTTGATCTTGTCCCAACCATTCACGGCCTCCTCGAAAGACCGCTGGCAGCCGCATTTGGATGCGGCCCCACACGCCATGGCTAGCACTGGACGCTTCCACCTCGAAGGTGGTTGAACTGGGAGCCTCTAGGCTACTGTTTGGGTCTCTTGGGTCTGGTGCTTCCGAGACGACCTCCCAAGAGTTGTGCGTGCGGCCCGACGCATTGGAATTTATGGCCTCTTGTTGGTTTCTTGTGTTTTCTTGACTGGTCCGTTGTCGCGACCCTTCTTGGCCTGTTTGTTCCCGTGACGGCGTTCGCCGCAGGGCACACAAGCGAGGTGGAGGTTGGGAGGAGTGTTCATGTGACTTCAATTCATGTTGAATTCCCCTGTCGGAAAAATGTGAACACTCCCCCGGTCCCTGACTCCCCGCAAAAACCCCACTAGTCTTCACTACATAGGCCATGCCAATCGCCAAAGATGCCACCAAAGCCACCCTTGTAGTCGTTGGCAAACATGTCGCTGCAGCGCACCCAGCCATACACAATGCCAGCTTCGCCACTTTGGTCACGGCATCCACCATCTTCTCCTTCTTCTTCGCCTCCGTCATGACCTCCGTCACCTCCGCCACGACCTCCGTCTCGCGCGTCCCCTTTTCCGGAGCTTGAAAGTGAACGAAGCGCCTGAACCAGCTCCAAGCGTTCTTGTCCACGATCGGCTTGGTGAACACGTCCGCGATGAGGCGTTTGCCATCCAGGTGAAAGATGCGCCATGAACCTTCTTGTAGGCGTTCTTTGAGAACACTTGCACGCAGCCTCAAATGCCGCGTTCGCCATGGACCATCTGGGTTCTGGATGATGCTGATGGCAGCCATGTTATCACCATAGGTGACCGCCTCCGGCGTGTGGCCACTGATCTCCACCCACAAGGCCTTGACAGAGTCCGCCATGGTGATCGCCTCGATGTAGGAGTACAACTCTGACTCTGCGGTTGACAGAGCCATACAGGTTTGCCTGGAAGTCTCCCACTGGATGAGCGCACCACCCAGCATGGCAGCAATGCCTTGAACACTTCGACCACCTTGCGGAGCGAACGACACATCACTGTACATCTCCACAAGGTTCATGCTTCGCTCTTTGGGAAGGTCGCCATCAGGTCCTCGATCTCCCGGCTTGCAGGGTCCATAGAACAGGTAGAGCTCGGGCGTCTCGTTGAGGTACTCCAGAATCTGTTCCCCAAGGGCCACTGCCCATTTTGGATTCTTGGTTACCTGCCGCCCCAGCATGCTCACTGCGTAGGACAAGTCCGGCCTGGACCTCAAAGCAATCCACAAGATTTCCCCCGCGACAGATTGAGCTTCGCGGATGTGAGCAACTGTTACATCTTGTTCAGGTTCTTCAGGAGGCATCATGTCCTTGGCCATAGGTGAGGACCTCTTGCCAGTAACCTGTCGTCGCTTGATCAAGTCCCGGAGATAGGAAGGCTGCCCCAGCATGATCTGGTCCTCGAAGCGCTTCATCTCATAGCCACAGAACCTGACCCACTGCTGGTGGTTCACCTCCTCCGGCACCGAAGTTTGCCAGTGGCTTTGAATTTCACGGATCAGGGCCTGGTGCACCTCCTCCCCACTGAGCACTAGGAGGTCGTCAACGTAGACCAACAGTAGCCCTTGCGGCTGTGCACATCCCTGCTTCATCACCCTCCACAAGTTGCGCTCTCGCGTCACCTCGAGGAAGAACTCATCTTGTTGTTGTTTCCAGCGGATGGAGGACAGCACGGAGTCCCTGTGAACCGCCCAATGTGCTGGCGAACTTGTAAACCCGTAAAGGGCTTTGTCAATCAACCACACTTCGTCTGCCGCCGCCACGCCCAACTGGACCATGATGCGAGGAGGTTCGACAGCAACTGGTCGAGCATTTTCAGGTACGGGACGTGGTGCCTGTAAGAATGCCGATTTGACATCTAGCGAGCTCACGCGCCACTCCAAGTGTGCAGCTTGACGTACGGCAGCTCGGATCAAAGTGCCGTCAGCACCTGAGGCGTAAGCCCCTCCTGGACTGTTTTCTGGTGGCGGGTCTGCACCGGGGGTGGCCATATTCCCGCATATGACAGCGCGGGCACGTTTTGCACCAGTTCCGCCCTTGCGGACGCACACCATTTTGCCAGGCACTAATTCAGTGTTGTGAGGAAGTGAAGCTCTTGGAACTGGCCGAACTGCTGAGGTGTCACGCACCAGGACATTGTATTCATACTCAAAGGCCGGCTTCCACTCCTCAGGGTTTGCACGCACTTCACTCAGCGGCACCGTCACCGTTTGCAGCACTGCGTCTCCAGCTTGCACACTGGCCAATCGCACCCTTTCGCTCTGCTCTTTACGCGCCAACTCTGTCAGGCGATCCTCAATCTCCTTGCGCCAACCCACGAAGTGCTCCACAAAGTTCCCCTGAACCCTGCCCTGCTCTTCGTTCTCTGGCACGTAGTCCAACCATTTTTGTAGTTGGCATTGCACAACTTCATGTTGATGCTCCCACACCTGTTGCACCTTGTCAAACTTCACCAGCCGCTTCCCCACATAGTCCTGCGCGTCGTCCTCCCCCGTGCCTAGCGTTCTCATCGCCCTGACACCTCTTGCGGAAGTCGCCGTCGACGATATAGGGAAGTCCAGCGGCTGATCTTGCCATATGTCCTCCTTGTCCACGGGCTGAGGGTCCAACGACGCAGCCGCATCACCACCTGATGTAGCCTTGCGCGAAGTTGACAAAGGCGAAGAAACCCCCCCCGTTGTAGGATTCGAAGCCCGTGGTGGACCTGGTACTTGTGGTTCACTTGTAGGAGGTTGTTTTCCTACCACCCTGTGCGTTGGCCTTCCAGGCTGTGGTTCCTCCTCCAATTGAAGTGCAACATCAGGACCTTCATCAGGAAGTGGTCGTAGTTCCTCCGCCTCCATGTTGGGCTGAACCGCCTCCCTGACGTGCAAAATCTTTCCATCGGTGAGCTCAACCACCCACCCATCACTCATCAACGGGCACGGACATAGAAGTCGACCACGAACAAAGGGAGCTGCTAGACCGCCTTCTTTATGCCATTTCTTCATCTTCACATAGACCGTGGCATAGAAGGGGATCATCGGCAACATAGGCACTCCCAAAGCCTCCAACTGTTGTCGCCTTCTTTCCTCCGTGGCATACCTCATAGCCATAGGCCAAGCTTCTCGTCCACAACCTGCCTCCGCCAACTTCACCCGAGTCTTTCTTTTCAGTTGGTTCACCTCTGACTCGATGTGGCCGTTGGAGGCCGGGTCATCACCGGCCGTGAACGTCTGCAAGATGCCCATTGTAGCGCACCACTTGCGCATTTGTCGACTCAACAGCTCCTTGGCACGGTCAGAATGGAGTCGATTTGTGGCTATCCCCATAGCTCGGAACTTGATCAGGGTCCTCTGCATGGCCTCGATCACCATCTCCTGAGCCCGAGATTCCAGCGGCTCCATGTGCACCACGTGGCGAACAGGTAGCTTCTTTTGGCTAGCCTCCAACTCCGCCGCGAACGCTGCCTCGTCGTAGTCCATGTCCGGGTTCAAGATGTCCTGCTCTTCCTCCTCCTGCCCCTCTTCGTCGAGTTCGGCCGCAGGGTCACCCACAGCGCCCTCGGTGGGCCCCTGTGAGTCCAGCTGGACACCCCCCCCACTTGGCTGCTCCTCATCTTCTTGGCGTTCTCCTTGATCACCTTGGTCATGAAGTCCATCACCATCCTTCACGGCCTTGATCTCCTGGGAGTAGTCCGGAACCAACGCCACCGCCATGAGGGCATACTTGACTGGTCTTTTAGTGACCAGATCCACTGTGTTGGTCAGCGGCCCCACGATGTCCACTGACACGGACCATGCCGACGACATTCTGTCTTCCATAGACCTTCTGCGATGAGGCTTTTGTGACCCCATCTGTTCAATGCACAGACGACAGTCCCTACGGAACGGTCGATGGCCCAGGGCAAAGTGCTTTTTCCATCCTTCAACCTCCTTGGCTTTCATTGCGGCCACCTTGGGTTTCACCTCCACGAAGTTTTCCAAGTAGATCTGGATGGCCCTTTTGATGGCTGCACGTAGCCCAGGCGCCCACAAAGCCCACGATTTTGACTGCGCAATACTTTCCTCCACGGAGTCCGGAAGTGCTTCATCCTTCAAGTTCTTGGCGAGGAGGTTGTGCAGTTCCACCATGTTTGGCAAGTTGGTCATGATGGTCGTAGGTTTTCTCTTCTTGTGGCCCATAGCTCCCTGATCAAAGGTGACCATGGCCATGTTCTCTTCCATCTCCAGCCCACGAAGTTCCGGCCATGTCCAAAACGAAGGCACTTGAGATTCCGACGCCATAGACACCGGATCTGCTGGAGATTCAAGCAGGAAGCCTGTGGGATCACGAGACACCTCCAAATCCCGACGAGCTTCTTCCGCCATGTGGTACAATCCCACCTGTTTCAACACCAAGGCAGCATCATGATCTGCCAGTCGTTGTTCTCCTGCGGAAAGATGTGGTAGTCCAAAGCGATGTTCATGGCGATCACGAAGTGGCCGAGGTCCAGGTCTCCGGAAACGCAATCTCGAAACCGACCGACATGGAGGGCCTCCCAAAATCACCGCCAAAGAACCCTGCTTCGCCAAGGAGACCAAGAAAGCCCACAAGACCGGGTTGTGGATGTCCTGGTCCTTTCCATGCATCACATCTAACGCAATGACTTCACATCCATGATCCTGTAGCTCCAACCATTCTTGAGCCCGTTCACCAGCAAATAGGTGCAGGATCACCTTCTTCGCCCTCAACAACCGTCTCCGGGTCCTGCGGTTCCATGGCAACGTACCCTTAGTCAGGTCGTGCTCCTCCGCCATGTACCTGAAGATTCGTCGAGGCACCTCAGGAAACCGACGTTCCCACCAGCTCATCACCTCAGGGTCCAGGTTGTCCTCCTGCTCGATGTCCAGGTATTTGCGACGCTCCGCGGCCTCAATCTCATGAATGAGCAACAAGGCGTCCTTCTCCGGAACCACAGGGCATCCATCCCGAAGGTGTGACACGATCTTCCCCCTTCTCGGGTGTTCAACAGTACATCCAGACCTGGACCATGTCATCTTGTAGCCCAGATCAACAAGCCCCCGAACCGGGACTATAGGTTCCACCGGCTGCTGCGACAAGAGAGTTCCAGTTGTTGGATCTTGATGCAGCTGGATTTGACCATGCGCCAATTCCACCGTCACCAACTCGGCCTTCTCGATCTCCCCATCCAGAGCCATCCTTAAAGGATGCGTAGCTCCCCCATCTAGGAGACCCAGAGACTCACCCAACGCCGCCCCAGTGCCCATGTCCAGCGACTTCACATTGATCGCCTTCAACGTCACGGAGTGCAGCGACTTCAACAACGCTGCGGCCTGACCAACCAAGCCACCCATATCAACCGACGCCGTAGTGCCTCCAGAGTCGCCTGCGGGAGTAGTGTTGTCCTCCTTCACCTGCTTCTCCGGCTCCACGTCGTTCTCCTCCTTTTTGTATTGGCCCCCCACCCGTTCCGGGGTAGATGGCTTGCTGTCACTGCCCCTCACCTTGGCCACCTTCGTGCTCTCCTCATTCACCTCCTTTTTGACGATGTGAGGACAGTCTTTACGAGTGTGGTTGAGACCTGAGCAATGAAAGCATCTGTTGTCCTTGGGGTTCAACAGGGAGTGCTTGAACTTGCAGCGATCACCCCTGCGACATCCCTTTTCACTCAACCAAAAACGACGCGCCGGCCTTCTCCAGCACCACCCTTGGCCTCCGGCCCACTTCCACTATTCGTAGTTGTGGTTGCCGTCGTTGAAGTCAAGGTCATAGATTTCACAGCAGGAGCCGTTTTCGTAGTTCCTGCACCATTGGCACCATGAGCCAACTCTTCACTCTCGGCCTGCAACAGCTCCGCAAAGGTCTTGATCGCGTCCGTTGTAGGTCGGGTGTCAATGTTCAACTGTTGACGACACACAGCAAGCCTGTATGCCGCTTGAGCTCCCGTCTTGGCAATGTAGTCCGAGGTCTTGGTCAGGACGCCCGCGAGAATCACCGGGTCCGGCAACATCACCGCCAGCTCTTGTGCCCTGTTCCACCACCGACGCCACTGCCTCAGGTTTGAGGCGACTTCCGTCATCGTTCCAGAAGTCTTCAAGTCCGTCAGATAACGGATGAGGTTCATCCTTTCGCTTTGGCCTCCAGGTTGAAACCTCACAAACAACGTAAACAGCAGATGCGAAGCACTCAACTTCCTCGCCGCCACTGCTTCCGACCGAATCACTTCAGGCACCGCCTGCAGCAGCAAACTGGTCATTCTCCTCTCCGTCCTCGGCCACTTGGTTGCCGCCGTAGAGGTTCCTGGATCCAGCCTGAGCCGTTGAAGAGGTTCCGAAGCCAACCACACAGCATAGTGCTCCTCGACCCCTTTTATAGTTGTTGCCCACCAGTCTCCCGCCGAAGAGCTCACATCTGACACCAAAGGCTCTATTGTCACCAGCCAGTCGCCGAAGGTCAACGAGTTGGCGTCCAATGGCAAGACCGGCAACTCAACGTTGCGAAGGCTTTCATTCATGCACTCTTCGGAGCCACCAGCCCCGATTCCGGCGCCTCCAGGAACAGCACCACCGCCAGGTCCACCACAATGAGGAGGTCCAGCAGCTCCACCACCTCCACCCCCTGATCCCATGCCAGCAGGGTAGGGCCAAGGATAGCATGGTCCTGTAGGTCCAATTCCACATGCCCCCATCCCAGCTCCTTGCATGCTAGGATGTTGACCACCCGTCACAATCCCGGCTCCTTGCATGCCAGGGTTTTGACCACTCGTCATAGTCCCGGCTCCTTGCATGCCAGGGTTCTGACCATTCGTCATAGTCCCGGCTCCTTGCATGCCAGGGTTCTGACCATTCGTAGTCCCCGTAGACACCGAAGACGTCATAGGTTGTGCACCAGCGCCCGGTTGTAGGCCTTGTCCACCTTGAAGATGATGTCCTTGTCCAGCAGGTTGCCCACTGCCACCATCAACAGGCGGTCCGCCAACACCTGAGCCCTCTGGCACCGACTTGAAAGAGGCGTTTGATGAGGTCCTTCCCTCACCCACCATCTGTTTGACACCCTCCGCGAACCGCTGCTCGGCCTCACGAAGACATTGAAGACGAAATAGTTCCACCTGATCCGTAGGTCCAGCGCTGCCAGCCACACCGGCTTGTTGTTCTTGAAGTTTGGCAGCTGTCCATGGGTTGACCGGTGAACTTTGGGTTTGACTGAGTCCAGGAGGACTCCCATTTGCACCAGCTCCTTGAACTGGCTCTCCATGTTGTCCAACTCCTGGTCGTTGACCTTGTCCCGCTTGTAGTGCCCCTTGAACTTGGACTTGACCTGCGGGTAGAGCACCACCACCATGAGGACCACCGAGATCTCCACGTTCTGGAAGGACCGGCAGTTGGGCATGGATTCCACTCCCCAAGGCACTGGCTGGGAATGGAGCCGAGATGAAACCCAACCCTCCAAAGGCTTCACGAGCCTGGTTGAGTAAAGCTGCCGCTCCGGATCCAAAGCTTCCACCACTGCCTTGTGCTCCGGGAGGAAGAGGAAGTAGACCTGCACCCGCTGGAAGCGGCGGAACATCCGGGAAGATCGGAACCTGCACTGTTTCTTGAGTCCGTTGTGGAGGACCCGATGCTT
The DNA here is from genome assembly GCA_025400095.1 of Phenganax marumi. Taxonomy (NCBI): domain Eukaryota; kingdom Metazoa; phylum Cnidaria; class Anthozoa; order Malacalcyonacea; family Clavulariidae; genus Phenganax; species Phenganax marumi. Next base: position 1,744 of record JAODVM010052111.1, on the reverse strand, counting down.
GTTTCGGCGTTGCTGCCGTCCTCTTCAAGGAAGGTGTGAGGTTCGTGCTCGGATCTAAGGATGATGCCCTCCTCGGTGGCGCAGATTTCGACCGATGCGCTTCCAGCATCTCATCCAGCTGCTCATCGGCGGTCTTCCGCCGGGACTTCGACGCTTCTTGACGTCGCTCCATGGCGGCCATCAACCAGCTTCAGCTGGGTGAACTTTACACGTCCGAGGTTGGGCTCATAACCCATGTGAGTGCAAACCACTCAGACCTTTTTCTTGAGCCAAACATTGCCAAGTTAATGGCTTGTGTCTTGAGGGGGCCATCAAGAGTGCTTGGTACACTTCTTGTTTTGTGCGACCTTATGACTCGCAGAAACAAAGAAAAACGAAAAGGAAGAAAGGATAAGAAATTCTATTCTTCTCAGAGGTCTCAGGTCTCTCCTGTCCAAAAGCTCGAATGGGCCACCAAGACGAGGTGATCCAATCCGCTCCTGGAAGACAAACCGCAAGAAATTTGACAAGCCGTGAGCCTCATGTTCAAGACTTAAACACGTTGACATGCCTCGTAGAAGTCTGGAGTTGGAACTGTAGCACACAGTGGAAATTGGAGGCAAAGTTGTCCGCTCCCGTGAAGAGATTCATGCACGTTTCGCCTGCTGCCTGCTGTCCATGGTTTGGAAGCCATGCAGTCTCTGGCAACTGCCGCGAAGGTGTTGTTTAGGTTTAGATCGTCCCCTAGATCCCTGATACACCAAAACCCAAAAGAAGCATGAAACCGTGAGGAAAAGAACTCTCCTGTGTGGTGATAGCTCGGGACTCTGCCTGTTTCTTCTCTTTCAAATAGTCGTAGTACCTTTATTGATGCTGCCAAAGCTGCTAACATGACAACGTGACATGGATCAACTTGCTATTGGAGGCGCCAAACGCAGGCTCCACCAACAAAGCACGTGAAAATCGCCGATTTCCATGTGAACACAACCTGGCTGCAGCTTAGCTTTCCAAATTGATGATCGTGGTATATAGGTGAGCATTGTAAACTGGTCGACAACCTTGCAAGCATAAACACAATGTTCCTGAATTGTCGTGGACGTTCAGATCTTGAGAGCCCCACGCTATCCGGAGTTGGCCTGCTCACAAGTGACTCAATCCCTTGAGCTCACCAAGTGAATGATGCAAAAAGGTTTAGGACAAAAAACGGACTCGATATTGCATGAAGGCTTGATTGATCAAGACCCTACACTGCAATGTTCAGTGCATTTCGAAGCCTGCGCTCACCACCGGCATCTTTACTATCACCTGTCAAGAGCAAAACCCTGTAGTCAACCACGAAGGTTCCATCTTTTCGGCTCTTGTTCGCAAATATGGTTCCATGTTGTTCCGCTCGAAGAAACTGCCTGAGCCCTTTGAACTATCCTGGTCGGCACCTGCACCTGCCAGAAGAGCTGGCTCTTGGTGGCGCCCGACATGAGGCCGGATTCGATCACTTCCGCCGGCACGCGCCGAAGGCCGAGGATGGTGTTGCGCACCATTGGCGGGAAGGAATAGAGCACGCTGGCGATCAGGCCGACCACCGGGCCGAAGGTCTCCTCGGTCATCACCTTCATCGAGTGGTCGACGTCGGTGAGCACCTGGGGGGCCAGGTAGGGGGTGCCGTTGCGGTCGGCCGGGAAGGCCATGCGGTCGATGTGGGCGGTGGCCCCGGCCCGGATGGCCGCCCTGGTCTGGTTGCGGACGCTCTGGGCCGCGCCGGTGCGGA
>JAODVM010052000.1:0-17972 GCA_025400095.1 Phenganax marumi | reverse complement strand
GCTCTTCTAGAGACCACCTGCTCTGACTCCAAAATTTATAGATTCCACAAAACTACCAACACCACCAGATGAATAACGACCAATTTCAGAAAAAGTGTTGAAGTAAAAGTGTATTTTTAAAAAAATATTAGAAATAAGGACTGTCACTATTAACAAATCAGACTTCAATTCCCCACCTTGCGCTTGCGTTTCTGTTTACTAAAAGTTCAAAGGCCATCACCCGTAAAGCGCGAGAAACTGTACTGAAAATTGAAAAGTTGATAATAATTTTTGCGCTCCACAGTATCATGACTATCTTTTTGCTCTGTTACAAAATAGAAGTGCTTCTACAAAGGTGAGGGATTATACAATGCCAATAAATTCACAGGGAGTCGAGGAGTGATACTTGTCAATAACTGCATATTTCTTGCACTTATTCATTTTTCTTATCATCAAAAGACAACAACAATACTGTCGATAGGATTTCGCTCGGCTTCCGCTCGGCGCTCCGTCGTTTGAGTTCTATGTCATCGCTACATGAAGTATTTTGAAGCGGGAATTTTAATAATTTGAAATTCTATCGACGGTATTGTTGTCTTTTAATACCAAGGCAAGCGAATAAATGCAACGAATTTGCATTTATTGACAAGTATCACTCGTCGACTCCCTCTCGATTTACAAGGTGCTAAAACAACACGTTAGTTTTGTTTCGGGTCAAGTTTCCTCTAACTTGGAGGCCTAGAAATCTATGAAGACCAAGTTTTTTACAATAAGAAAGAACAAATAATGGATAAGTTCAAAAATGACAGAAATTTACAGCGACAAAATTTATACGCAAGCGATGAAGTTTCAGATGTTTTGTATTTTAAATAGTCGAACATATAATTTAAGTAATATAACTAGTCACATTAAGATTCATTATAGATAGTTGAAGTTCGTATTATATCCAACTTCGATTCTAATACTGGTCATGAGTTTTTTTCTAAATTTTACGGCCAACAGCAATGTGAACATTCGTATTCGCAGTCGTCTTGGTCGGTTTTCTTCTCATTTTTTCGCACTGCGGCAGGGATATCATACGCTTCCATCGACTTTTTCGGCCAATTTCTTTCATTCTCCAAAAAGTCTCTCCTGAAGTTTTTTCTTAACAAATTTCTGCCGATGTTGTTTTCGTCCTTGAGTCGTAGAAAGCTTGGCCTCGCTGTACATTGGTTAATGGTGGACAGCACGAGTAAGGCAATGACTAAGAAACACTGTGAAGATGCCATACCCTTCTTTGAAAGTCGAATTTCTGTAATTCTTCTTACGCTGTTGTTTTCTGATTGCTTACTAAGTCGAACACGCTGTGAAATGCTGAAGTTTCACCTGCTTTTATAGTGGCTCCGGTATGCATTTATCAACAGCAGCTGTCGGCGGCATTGACATGGAGACTGCAAAAACTTGGAGCGCATCAAAACGAAACAGAATCACAATAGCGCAGAGGAAACATAGACAACATAACAGTCGCAACTTGTAATTTTTTTTTTACAAAATAGCATTATTTTTTGCCACATCAAAATTGGTTGTCGTTTTAGGAAAGCGAAACCCTACAATGTCAAATCTAACGTCAAGTTGTTGAAGGACGTCCTCGAGCAATTTATAATATAGTTCGAAGTTTCTTCGAATTTTCCTGGTTCAAGTTCGCTTCAGTTATCATTTTTCTGCTATAATCCGTATTGGAGCAGTACATTTTCGAACACTATGGAAGTTGAGGTCAACTAGCTAATGCATGAAATCAATGTTGAATAAAAGTGTAATTCAACGATAAAATCGATCTGTAGTTTTGTTCCACCTCGAAAATTTGACATGTTCTGAGGACTGGTAAATTGATCACCACAGTAGTTTTGAAATGGCGAACATGTAGAAAGTTTGTACATATTTCTGCAATCACTTTTAACAGAATTATCGTTTTTAAGAAGAATATAGAAAACTAGTGTTTGTAATCGGTGGTCAAACTTTTCCATTGTATGTTTTCATGTTTCCAGACTGTACTTATTTCGAAGGTTCCGATTTCGTTGGTACCGTTTCATTCCGAGTTTTCCCAGATGCCTAAAATGCACTCCGAGCACCTGTTTCGTACTTTACTAACTCCTGCATTTACTGTTGTTAAAGTGATGTAAACCGTTGGCTTAAAGTGCTGTCAAGTGAGATGAAAGACTCGAAATAATGGAATAAACATTTAATAAAGACAATATGCATGATAATGAGTATAACAATAATAATAGCAAAGGTTTAATAGAAACTTTTTGCTGCGATTGCTGAATTACCAGTTTGTACAGTGTATGTGAATTATGTGCATGATACGTATTAAGAAGTTACCAATAGGAAACAATAAAAATCAATCAGCTTATGTGATGTTACATAGAATATCAGTACATAGAGTGTATAAAATTTAAAGAGTGCCAGTGTTGATAGGAGTTCGTCATGCAGTTTAGTTAACTGAAGATCAGTTCTGGTTCGGTAGTGTAATTAAAAAATTAGGGCCAGATAGTGAATTGCCATGAGAAAATTTATTACAAATATCATTTTTTTTCTTTTCTCAATTTAAATTATGAACAATGTTTTTGACAGTAATTAATTTTTCACTGTTCGAGTATAATCATATGCATCATTACATAATACAAGGATATCTTTTCGTGCGTCTAATTGAATGGCTAAAATGTACGACAACGCTTGCAGGGCCGGTCAATATTTGTTGTAATTTGCAAACAGTTTATATGACGTTTTTTTGTGCGCGTTGCAAGTACTTTTAGTTCCATCGACAATATCGCACCAAAACAGAGTCATCCTGAGTTCTAACGTTGCATGATTTCTTAGAGAATAATAATAATCAGCTTTAATCGAACTCGCAAAAATTATGGCGATATTATCACTGTAATAATGAGGAAATGGTCCATTTGCTATGGGATTTGCAAACAGACTCGAAGTCTCACCAAGGCAAACCTCGTTTCTTTGAAAGCTATCGCACATTATCATATTTTATCTCTATTACTGTAAATTTATTGTGTTTTTTATAATCGAATGAGGAATCAATTTGAAAAAGATAAATTACAATACATTCCTATACAGTTAAAGCTTTAATCCACAATGCCTGGTGTGACATATTTCACGCTGGCAGATATGCCATTACATATATTTCTCTCAAGCTGACGCCGGGCAGTTTAACTTGTCCATGCATCGCGAAACTTCTCGGGCACTACTGAAAGTACGGAACTGCGAGTATTGCTTGATTGCAAAACTGACGTTTTTGCCGCGATCAAAATGTGACGTTTTCAAAGTGATAAAGCTCATTTTTGAATCAACAAACGTGAACTAACACAAGTGTAGTAGGGCTTGGTTCACGGAAGCTTCCTAGTGATATTAAATTCAAGAAGCATGTTTTTGGTAGGATTTGTGGCTTGTGTTTGAAATGGCTGAGAAGTTCGAAACGACGAGAAAATTTTGTTGTCCGGCTCTTTCGTATTGCTTTTGTAGCTAAGTTATCCTGCAATGGCGTAACTGTACCATTGTTGTGAACATCGTGTTTGATCAATCGTGCAGTCGGGTGTAGGTGTGTGTTACACAGTTGCAGTACTAGAGGCAGATTAGCGAGGTACAAGCGACTTCCACAAGGCGATGACACCATCACTGGCGCCGCATGGGGCAATTCTAAATTCAAAATGTAGACACTCTAGATTGGTAGAAACACTGTTTTCGGCTGCCACTTTATCTAGTTGGCTTTATTTTTTATAAATTTATTTAGATGTACTCAATAATACTCTTTGGCCTCCATTTTCGCTTCTCGATATTTTCCACATCATCTTTTTCTTCAGTTCAGGCCTATTGCACTAGTCTTAATGTCGCTATAAATTGATAAGGCGAGGAGTAATCTATTCAAGCATCTGCGCTTTGCAAATATTTGCGCATACACAAAAATGCACTTGTCAAAGTGTTTCTATTATTATTACATGTGCGGTGTTGAAATAACTTAGCTAGCATCGTCTATACTCGTAATGAGCACCACCCCTCGTTGAGTGCGGTATTTGAGAGGACACGAAAATAATTAGAAATGGTAAGGCGCGGATCCGTTGTGAAAGCGGAGCCTGCCGAGTCAACAAGCCCAAGTTCTTTTTTTTTCAATGGCGCGGTTCTAAATTGCAGGTCTTGCCATCATCTATTTAACAATTAGCCACCGAAGTCGAGGCGATTATCGACCTACCGAGCCGCGAACGGCGAGGCAAATGAAGTGACTAATTGTTCTAGTATAATTTTAGTGTTCAATAAAAGTCATGTTCATTTCCTAGCTTCAATTTCGTTTTCGGAAAATTTTGCAAAGCGATTTTGGGTAGCCATTTTCTTAGAGGCAATAAGTTAAGCAGTAACTATTGCCTCAGAGTTACTGCTGAGTCAACCAATCAAAAGGCTTTAACGCTACTCTTGAATACTAAAATTATACTAAACAATAATAGAAACGTTTTCCAGTTGCTGTCAATTTCAGTACCCTTCCCCAATAAGGTTACTGCATGCAGTAACTCATGCATCGCCGACACGTAAATTGCGAACTTTCTCACTGCAAATGAATGTTAAACATGAAAGACTGAGGAGATGAAATATTTGAGTTTCATACAAACTCAGATATCTCAATACCAAAGCCAGAAAACAAATGTCTCTACAGTCATGCCTATATGATGATGTTTTTTACTTACAAAATATCGAAAATTTTTCAATCTACTTTACGTGCCATACAACCATGTCACATGCTGTTAAATCAACAGTTTGTGCTTGAAATGAAAAGAGCCCTAAATCCAAAATGTAATTGACTTACAATAAAAAGATAAGAATGCACATTTAAAACATGAGGAAGTCCATTCGAAAGAAAACATGCGGAGGCGGGGAAGTGCAGAGAGTTTACGATCTACGGCTCGGCGACGCGCCATCAATTTCACTTGGTTAGCAATTAGTGCTAAGCAATTTATTTTATTTATTTTTATATAAAAGTTATTGACATTCCCGAAAACGGGCTTTTCAATGACAAATGACAAATATTACACACAATTAAAATTTACAATTCTATGCTATGCTAAAAATTATTAACTATTTACGGATTACCGTCATTAAAGGTGAATTTTATATCTCCTTCAATTTCGTCATAAATTGATTCGGATTAGCAGTAGCTTTTAGTTCCTCTTTCAATGCATTTCAAATTTTGGTTCAAGCACGATAATAAACTTTTAAAGTCTTTCAGAATATCTTGGTCGAGAATCAATCGAAGGAAAACGATGCAATATTTGCTGTTAGGTCGATTTGATTGACTAGCCATACTAACGTCGCCGCCGGCAAAGCCGAGATTGGACTCCACTTATTTTTCATTTTTCCGTCTCCGCCAATTGTAAGAGGGGACTTCATTGGTTTGCCATCTTTGCAGAAGAGCGAAAGGAATAAGTGATTTTTCAAAAACGATTCTCCATCCAAACCCGGAAAGTCTCACAATTAAATTTACATTCAGCCAGCTTCATCAACGTTTTCTGGCTTAAAATAAGTTGAAGTATTCGTAAGGAAACACCGGATTTTTTGGGCATTCAAATCAAACAATGAGAACAAACTTGTTCATGAGAAGCCCGTACATAATAACATCATTCTAATTTTGCGTCTCTGAATGATGGCATTTCGGCTTGAAATATTATCATTTAACTCGTCCAAAGAAATAAGAATTTAATCTGAATTTTAGCGTATTGGTCATCATCAAGAAAGCGGATGATATTCACACTCGTAATAAAAGCAAGTTTGTTTAAAAAACCTGTATTCGCACCATATTTTCTATAATTTTTTGCCGTCGCCGTGTCAGAAAAAAGCTTTGCTTATTTTTAAGGTCGCTAAAGGCCCTTTTGCATGTGCGATTCTGGCTGCGAATTTTCTCGTTTTGAAGTATGTGATGGAGTGGATATGTCGTAAATATACTCCATCCCACACTGCCAATCAACACTTCAGCCATCTACTCAATCGCATTCTCTAAAAGAGGAAAATCGCAGCAAAAAGTGCCCGTGTAAGCGGGCCTTAAAGTTCAATCAACTGGCCTGTTCACAGTGGCGTAACTGGGGGGTGTCAGGGTGTCAAGTGACGGGGGGCTCCCGAGCTTTAGGGGCCCCCGACAAAAATTACCATAAAAAATTTCTTTAATAAATACGATCATTCTGCCTATTTCTAGTGGAGAAAGGGGGGCCACAAATGGCTGATTGACGGAGGGCCCCCAGCGGTTGCGTTACGCCACTGGGTCAAAGGCTTTAGTTTATCAGTTTTAGGCCGAAGCATGTTTATACATCAAATCGCACATTATAATAAACTACTTTAGTCACATCATTCTATACGTGCATACTTTAACCTCTAAACCGTTTACTTTTACAGCAGTTGTGATATTAGTTTCCTTATCTGCTCATCAAAACCCACCCCGTCGAATTCCCTGCAGGACGAAACCGCATGCCTCAAGAAAACCTAACATTTCCGACTATTCCGTTAAAAGACGTGCGCATAACTTTCAAGCCGCTCATCATTTCAATGTTTTTTCAAACGACATGCAGCTAAAACGATATGTAAAAATTCATAAACAGGTGTTAAATTATCACATTTTGAGAAAAGACAGCGTCCCCAGACAAAATGATATGACATAGCATAAACAGTCGAATATGGTTGTCAGTGTTCCGCTTTTCGATAATGCTTTGAACACCTGGTCTCTGGGAAGATATATAGTTGAGTTTTAAGAGGAAATAAATGTGAGAAATCATTCAGATAACATTTGTAGTTGATATTGTACAACATGTGTGAACATATATTCTTATTGTTCGTTCTGCTAATTTTGTCTCGTCTAATTATTAAACCATTTAGCTACTGCAAACTTTTCTACGAATATTTCCTGGGACATTCTTCCTTTTGTCATTACAAAGACAAGAGCATATTTGCATAAGGCAGTTGCAGCTCCCAGCCCTTAATTTTGAGCACGTTTCTAGAACTCTTTAAATTAAATTAGAAATTTTGTTGAGCTTTATTGGAAGGAGACGTCAAGTAAAGTATATTAATTAACTTGGATGACGATTGCTTTAGTTTAAACTTGTCATGCCACCATATAAAGATCGCACAAAACTGAATCGATACTCCGTGTGTGAAGTTACAGAACGCTACTCCCTAACGATCTGCGGCTGGATGTGCGACACCCGTTCAGCTTAAACGGTGGATAAGACAGAATTCAAAAACACTTCCATACATCTTCTATAACTTTCAAATCAAATATTATGTAAAAAATATCGGGAAATGCATAATTAGCGCATTCAGTTAAAAAAACTTTCAATTTCGTTGGTGAAGGAATACATAAATATATGACTTCTGTTTTGAAATCATCTATATCGTTCAGTTTGGATAATTCAAGAGTTAAAAACACTTCTTCATTATATTGGAAGTCTTGGAAATCCAATCTTAGCTATGTGCTAAACCTATAGTTAGACACATAACTATGGCATTCAGTGAAAATGTTTTTGCTTTGGTTGCACGAAGAATACAAAAATATCATTTCTACTCTGCAGTATTCCCGGCGCGTACGAGCTAACCGCATTTCATTTAACTGGCCAATGACACTATTCATCAATTTAACTTAGAAAAAGACTCGACTATAAGCACTGTTGTATATAGGCTTTTACGTCAATGTACTTAATCCTGATGTTTTTTGAAGTATAGGCAATGAAACGAATCTTTGACTTTCTCCAAGAAACTTTCATGAACTGTACGCGGAAGAAAAATATTAAAAGGCCTTTGACTTTGTCTTTCAATTTGTTTACTCTAAATTTCTCCAATCTCTCATGCACAGTCGTGCCCGTAGTCAATTTAACCTGTTCTATAGTATTTTTTAGTCACAGTCATATCTTGGTATCTTGTAGTCGCACTCGTAGTCAAATCGAGGGCTGCAATATTCTATATAGTGGTACTCGTAGTCAAATCAAATCGAAAGCTTTCTACAATAACAATCGATATTATTCGCAATACGGAACTAACTCTACTGCAATCGAGCGACTAAGAACAGACAAATAAACGGACAGACAAACAAAACTTGCACCTCCTTCGCTTTGCGGAAGTGCGCACAACAATTTTTCCTGTTTTGAACGTTTCGTGCAACGATATGTTGCAAACTAATCTATAACATATAAACCTCAGAGTATCTGAACACCACAAAATGAAACGTTTTTAACAATAATTTTTGATAAACAAGTCCGTCATCTGAAATTAAAAAATGATGCGTGATTGCAAAGCAACTTTAAACTTAACGCCTGCAACAGGAGCTTTGCAATAAGCTTTTCCTCACATTCGATTTAAATCTCTTAAAACTTCCAAGTGTACATCATCACATGCAAAAGAGTAAGGACTTTTTTAACCCGATTATCGCGTGACCGATTCTTGAAGATGTGAAATAGCAACTGGCACAGCAAACTTTACAAGAATAGAAATTTGATTATTTATATCTATTTTAAGACCTCGGGTCGGTTGCTCGAAGCCCGTTCACCTTAAACGGTGGACAAGCCGGAATAGGAAAACGCGTTCTCATATCTTCTAATTCCCCACAATTCATTCTTATATGTGCTACAGCAGTAGTTAGATGTATAGTTACTCAAGTCACTTAAGAAATTATCAGCTTGAATGTACGAGGAGTATCATATAAATATGATTTCCGTTTTGAGCTTATTCACCGTTTCAGCTAAAGGCCATGTTACACGGTGCAACTTGCAATGCAATTGTAATTTTGAGTGATGTTAATTAGCACAAGTGTTCAAAAAACATCAGTAAATTCAGCAGAGTGTGATGAAGTCTCGTATATGCCAATTTTACATCCATCAAAAGAAGGATTGCATTGCAAGTTGCACGAAAAATTGCGCCGTGTAACACGCACTTAAACGTGCTTCGTAAGAGGCGCAGTTGCGAAAATTGCAACAATGGGCGCTTATATACAATATGCAAATTTAATTGACAATATAATCTTGACACCAGCCACCATATTGTCACATATATGATAAAATAATCGAACGCTCCGTAAAAACAGCATGATTCAAAGGACAAATTTCCATTTTTGATAGCCATTAATGAGTAACAGCCGTTAGCCAGCCGTGCGACGACAAGATACACACAGTTGTATATGTTGCATATTCAGTTCTTAAAAGCAACCCTATAACACACAACTGCAATATAGCCCAACAAAATTGGCAACACCGATCATGGAAAAATAGGAAATTGCCCAAAGGCAAACGCGGAGCATGACAAAAAAGACAATATTGGATTATCAACGTTGATAATTTCTTTTCATACATCATTGTCCAGCAGTCGGCATTATAGCGCATTAAGGGAAAGGCTAAATTAGAAAAAGGCAGTTATTCGAAAGGAACATTGTTTTTTTTTTATTTGACCGCCTACGGTCCGGACGGAGACTTAAAACCTTGAGTGAATAAGTTGTTTTGTGATTAATTTGCGAGCGCAGCTTAATTAGAAATTAATGTCCGCGCCGAATAATGGCTACGTATCCAAAATAATATGCTATATAGGTACTCGGACAAGTATATACGTATATGTGTCTACAAAAATCGTAACAGCATGAAAATATTTGTACTTACAGCGCAGTGGCGTTCGGAAATTTAGTGATATTCGTTGGAAATTCAGTGATATCCTTGCAATTGTAGTTGCCGGTAGCCTTGTTGTAGCGGCATCCTCCACGAGTGGTCCGCGTCAGAGTGAACACCAGCAATACGAGTATGGTGTACGGATACCAACAACTCATGTCCCAGAACACTAGATCAGCTATAAGTCGCGTAATAAACGTCGAATGCAATCACCACGAAATGCCACGAACACAAAAATAGGACTATTTAAAAACAGGTACTTCTGAACAATGATGCTTGTGTTTCTCGAACTCAGTTCCTTCCGACCGAGGTCTTCTGCAATGTCAAAATAGGAAAATGCTTGTTCAAGCACACTACATGTTTACCATCACAAATCCATCGTACACTTTCAACAATGTCGCTCAAAAGTAAATAATTTAAGGAAATTTCCTACTAAAACGCTTTGATATGCATTAGATGAACCATATGACAGGGACGGAACAAGAGCTAAGATCAGTCGCAGTCTAAGCGTAGCAAAACTAATGGCACTTCACCGCGTGATAGCATCTCCGATAAACGATTGAAACTCGTATCATGATACGCACAGACTATTAAAACATCAACATGTTCGCAGGACACAATCTTTAAGACGGTCGATATATTTGTCTACAAAATCATTCGGCCACTTTCAAATGTCGGAAATCGGTTTCGGTAGGATCTGCTAACAATACGTTGCAGTACTATTGAGAGGAGAAATCAGCGAAGCGAACTATAGTATGAAAAGAGAACAGCATCCAAGCTCGTTTTATATTCTGTGACAAAAGATGGTAATTTCGAACACTGAAACGGCAGTATGTCAACCAGCCTATACAGCTCAAAACATTTCTAGAACATATATATGGCAACTACAACATTACCTTTTACGTTCTGTGATTGTAGCTGAGTTTTTTTAGCTTTGTTACTTTTACTCGAAATGAATGGAACCAATTGAATCAACGGAACCAATTGAATGGAACCTTATCGACAACAAGAATTTGTAAAATATCGTGAAAACTTTAAATAGTCTACGTTTAATAATAAACAAACATACCTTTGGTTGAGCAACAGTTGTTATTGTTCGACTTGGACCATTAAATACATTACACCAACAGGTCAGAACACGTTACAAATCCACCACACTCTTGACTAATTTGTACATACAGAATTCCAACGAATGGCCAACGTGTATCTAAAAATACATCACGCTCAGATTTGCAAAGTCGTTGCTTTAAACAAAAACGCTGCGTACACTGTCAAAGCACAAAGAAGTAATACACATGAGCGGTTTTCAAACAGGGCACTTCAAATATTGTCGTCATGCGATCTGACCGAGCTCAATTTAGTTCGCCGTGACGCACTAGTACAAGCCATCATCCGGTACAACCACATAGATCGAATTTCAAAAGAAACTTGGCACGCAATGAGACAAATCTTCCGCTTTCCAACCTGTAGTTAGCACTTTCATTTGCATAGTCACGACACCGGAATCAACTGCCTGGTTATATCGCGAGTCTGCTGGCCAGGTTGTGCTTGTATGTTCATGAATGCAAGCTTCAACCAAACTGTTGTACCACTTCATACGTTTTTTTCAGTTCGTGCACTCTCATGGTTATAACGATGAAACGTCGTCCAATAGCAACATATAGTCTTGACCGCAAAAAATGTACTAATTCCTTTTTATAGCTAGAGTTGTAAAGTGATAGCTGTTGGCTAGTTTACAATATTGTTGTAAATCTTCCTCATTTTCAGTTTGTAATACCTGTATATTTCTTTGCGAAAGGTGGTATATAAATCTATTATTAATATTGTTTATTTATGTTTAATCATAACGTTTCAACATGTAGCGGAAGGGATGATCTTCGTAGTACCAAGCAAAGCTGGATTCGCGCGTTAAACCCGGGTTAAAATTCATTCAAAACTTTGCAAATTACGTTGCCTGTTGATTCAGACGAGATTTGTAGAAAAATATTTCCAAGTCAGTAATAGACTGAGCAGTTAAAAACTTTAATTTAACGTTCACCGCCAGGATTATTGTGGGACTATTCTATACGTAATCTTTAATCTTTAATAAAATTATTTATACACGGTATAGCCTATTCAGGGAAATATTTACAGTCTGATTTTCAAAGGGCCGTGTATTGGACTATTTACAAACTTTAACTATAACCAATACAATATTTACAAGATGACAAAAGTATGGAATGCAATACATGGATGAATAAAATTAAGTTCGCCTTTTAAATGTTAATAAAGATATTTCACTAGCGTTTTCAGTTATGTTACTTGATAATTCATTCCACCCTTGTTTGTGCTGCTCTGTATAACTGTGATGTAATTTGCCTTACAAGACTCAAGATACAGGTTGATAGACAAAGCGTTTGATTAGGGTTCCTGAAGTTTAAGCCTGGTTTTCATATATATCGTCGGCGATGATTCCCGATCCATTGTTGTTGACCAGTATATATTCTAATAGACAAAGGACTTTACGCATCAATGATGACAGACAATAGGTATCGCTGACGAATTACGATAAATTGTGATGTATGAAAACCAGATCTTAAGGCCCGTTTACTCGGGCAATTTTTGCTGCGATTTTTCTCCTCTTAGCGTATGTGATGGAGTAGCTTGACTGGCGAGTGCATTAGAAAAATTGTTGGACCAAGTATATTCGCCAGTTATCTACTTTATCACATCGTTCAATACGAGAAATATCGCATCAAAAATTGCCTATGTATATGGATAAATGGGAGCCTTTAAATGTCAACAACACGTATTCATGGGGCGACGTCACATCATGCTGGAGAGAGAATGTGTCAGCTATAGCTACCGTGAGAGCGCATACCTTTGGCCAAGCTTCTAGATCCTCTCCTTCTACGAATTTCAATCCTTTCAATCGGGCTTGCTGAAAAACAAATGCATTCAAGAATTCGAATTGATAATAAAGAAATTCTGAAAGACACCAGCTTATAATGCTAAGGAATTGACAACATATGGTCGAGATGAGTTTTTCAAAAGCAAGGGGTATCGCTATCATTTTAACAGAAAGCGCAACATGGAAACGTGTCAGAAAGAGTTCCTGTTTGAAGATTGTCTATACTATTGTGCTGTAGTACTTTATTTTTCTTTTTAGCTTCAAACAGATCGACTTTAGGTTCCAAAAATAGACTGCAAGTGGGAACAACTGGCGATCGCTCTTTTTTAGCATCTTATCGTTTGGAGATACGACCGTCCTAGTATTTAGAAAACGTCCTGCATTTTGTTTTGCTGTTGACTCTGAGATGTATGGCACAATGATATTGACTTTGAAGCTGTGATAGAAATATCATAAAACAACAAATAGACAGCGACACTTTTTATTTTCTTATGATGAAATTCTGATTCGCAAGAAACGAAGCTTTGAAAATGAGCAGAAAGTTATCCATGCATTTTATTTAACTAGGCTTCGCCTTGTTTAAAAGCAGTCCGGAAAAACATGTATAACAAAAACGGCACCGGCACAACTGCGTGAACTGTGGGCCGGCCCTTACCTAATATAGAGACCTAGACCACGGAGACCTAGACAGATTACCGGATTTACAATTACGAACATGAAGTTGTTGAGCTTAATAACAGCACAATAAAGGCGTATCGAGTCTTATAATGATGAGTCATAAACTCACAAACCATAATCAAATTATCAAAAGATTTGCGCATGCACCTTCAAGCACGTGTCCTTTGAGTCAAACAAATTGAAGTTATATTCTTGGCCCTTACAGAACTCGATTACGATTTTACATGCCCCAGAACATCTCCTACCACTATTTGCCAACTCGTCAAGGGGTAATGCAATGTCGTTGAAAATGCAAACAATGAAGTCAGCTAGGGTTGTGGCTACTACGCACATGTCCTGCATGGATCACCTGATGGGTTTGACCAGCTTTGAACTCATAAAAAACAATACAAGAATCAAGAATTTCATGTCTACACTTGCCCACGCTTTCGGGTACATTTAGTGCTTTTCCCTATCAGTTACACCAATTTTCAGGCGCGGTCTTATATTCCCCGATTAAGTATTTCCGTTGTAAATGCTTGGATGCGCCTAACCTTATTAAATTCCATTCTCATGTTGTTCTGCTTGGAGTTAGGCCCCGTCCACACGTATCCGGATATCTTTGAAAACGGAGGTTTTTTCCTCAGGTTTGGCCTTGCGTCCACACGTAAACGGCGTTTTCGGCAACCAAAAACGGAAGTTTTCGAAAACGCTGTCCAGAGTGGAGGTTTTCGAAAACGCCGTTTTCGTGTTTACGTGTGGACGGGCGAAAACGATTCGAATACGATACGTGTGGACGCGAATTTTTTTAAAAACGGAGAAATAAATATCGTTTTTTTTTAAAATCTGGATACGTGTGGACAGGGCCTTAAAGTCCAAGTTCGAACCCCTTTAAAGCCAGATTTCCAAATATCCACAATCAGTTACCAAATTTTATAAAACATGTTTCTATCGCTCGAAAAGTGATTCTTAGGATAACTATATCGATTACTAACGTCTGGGGCGCAAACTTGGGACAATTAGGAAAACAATTGGAAATTTCGAAAAATTTCGTGAAAAACTAAAGGGCTCCGTGATTTTGACGCAAAACGTTCAAATTTTAAAACCTTTTTAAAACACAAAATTTGGCTTCGCCCCTCGACGTTCGTATCAGAGAAGTACATACGTCTGTACAGATAAATAGATATAAGAACAAGACTGACATGATTAAAAACGACATCCCGGAAAAGAAATGTTTTCAATTAACGTATCCGCTCAACCGATATCCTTTTGTTTCGAACAGTTACACAGCTGATCAAACAGTTTGTAGAAATTGATAATATACAAAAACACATGGCTGCTCTTAAAAAATATAAATTAAAAGAAAAATCGATTATTGCTGGGCAGGCCTTTTACCTCCGCTGCTGTCAATTTAAACCACTACGATTAAAGGGTTTAAATTAAATTTGGTGTTTCTTTAATTGGCTCGCGAAAATTCGAGTTAGGTAAATGCTTCAGAATCGGAGCGTGGACAATTCATTACGTGCAAGCGAAAGCGAGCACAGCGCGTTTGTCATTGAAGATATAGTTTGGAGACTTAAGCCAAAATCTTTGGTCAATTTTTTCCCCTTTTAAATTTAAACTAGTGCACAAATAGCTGCAAGGAAATTTCTGAAGTCATGCGAAACAACTTGAACTCGCGTTTTATCACATCTTAAACGATCGGTCGAGGTATTTGTCTAATAAAACACTCCTGCACAGCTTAAACCATGCACGCCTGCAAACAGTCGATATAAAACATTCATTTTTACAACTATACAACAATTCGTAGCTATATATTTTCAGTCGTATTTTCACATCAATTCCCACCTTTTAAAACTGCACTGTAGTCTGTAGCTAATTCGTTTATAACACCCACAACAGCCTAGCCAAAATGAACAAATTAATGTGTTTAATTCCCCCACAGTGTCTGATACAAGTGCTATGCAATGAAAAATGAGAGCAATCGACTTCCTGTTATTGAAACGAAAATTTGTTAAACTATATGCGAAATTAATTTGCCACAAAATGCAACGCCACATTTTAATGAGGAAAGACCACTATTTTAAAACGATTTCTTTCAAAAAGGTTTAATAACATCCTTTTTTGCAAAAACAATGACGTTTTTAAAAAAAACTTGACGGAACAAAGAGCCAATCTATTCAAAAATACGTTGCACTGAATTCTGTGCCGAAAATGCAAAATATACGAAACATAATTTTCATCTATACAAAATGTTGACCAATCAGTTATTTCTAATAAGTAAAACTCGGGCAGTATGTTTGGAAAAGGATATGAAATCATACAATTTTGAAAGATTAGTGACGTAATGCTATCTTGCAGATGTCTCAATAGTTTGTCTTTTCCATCACAAATTAAAATTTGCGTGAGAAAAGTAATAGTGGAGATTAATTAATCACTCGCTCTAATTTCAACGTGCGCAAATGGTGTGGACCATTTCCTTGACATTCGAACAACAGAGATTTTTGCCATGTAGGAGGAAATTTGAATCCACCAAAAAAAAAGATGGCGGCATGTCAATTTCACCATGATCCTTTGCGCGAATAATTTTTCTACGTGATGAAAGTACCAAAAGCCACATCCCTTTGAAGTTTCAAAGTTGTCAACCACGAAACGAATCATCTGTAGTTTGATGATGTTCAGACAAAATTCATCCACTATATCACTTTATACTAGGAGTAACTATCGCAAGGAAAATGCCGCCGATCTGTCCAGTAACAATCATCGTACATATATCACTTTAAAAAAGTTAGAACCGCAGAGGATTCTGGCAAAATCAACAAGCCGCGACGGTTTTTATTATGGTGGATTGCTAACGAAGAAAATCCGTTGTCATATCCATTCAATACGGCATTGATGACGTAACAATCTATAATTCATATATCTCTTGCCCCCTATAAACGAAGGTTGTCATTTTTAAGATCAAATACAAGCCTCTTTACTTCTACTTTGTTCTTGCTGTGCTTAAGACGAAACTGCAGGAAAGCAATAGTAACGATCACCATCGCTGTGCAGCCCATTGAAATGCCAAGAATAGCAGCCAAAGTCAGAAAACTGTCTAAAAAATTGTCAGGAAAACGATAAGCTCAACACACACCATGGACGAACCACAGGCAATAAAAATATGGCGTTGCTTTCAAAAGTATTTTCAGTTCACACAAACCTTTCAAAATTTTTAAAATTATACCGCAATGATTTTACTATTTCAAGACTTTATGGTCTTCCCCCGTGTACAAGTTTGCATGGATGAAACGCAAAAAAAAGACAGAACAGAGACTTTGTTCAAGTCTCCAAATCACATCTCCAATGACCACGTCTTCACCGCGCAAAAGTTTGCATAAACATGAACAAAAAGATGGAGCAAAGACTTTGGTCAAGTATCCAAACCATAACTCCAATGACTATGTCTTCACCGTGCACAAGTTTGCATATACACATGAACGCAGAGAAAGAAGAAAGACTTTGGCATGCAACGTCTCTAAGCCATATCCTCATTGACTAGCTTATATCTTCATCCTGTAAAATTTCAACGCAAAACGTGAACAAAAGACAGAACAAGACTTTGACAAAATCTGTAAAGAACATCAATGGACCTTTAACCTTTTAGACAAAATTTTTAAAAATTTTGAATTAGGGAAATCTTTTACAACAGCCTGAAAGAGCGTACTGAATTTAGTAAAACTGCTATGTTCGGTTGTGAAATGTTTTAAAATAAGGAAAATATAGCCGTACAAAGTTGGCGAATTTTGTATATTTTTCTGTTTCTCGCGGGAAATTGATTGAACCCCGTTCGAGAAAATGGGTATTAATTTCTCGCACGTAATAAAAAAATATACAAAATTTGCCAACTTTGCACAAGTATATTTTCCTTATTCTACAACATTTCGCATCCAAACTTGGCAGTTTTACTAAATTCAGGATGCTCTTTCAGGCTGTCGTAAAAGATTTTCCTAGTTCAAAATGCTTTGAAATTTTGTCTGTAAGGTTAATGGTCCATTCTGCCCCACATGCAGTATAAAACGTACAAACTCTCACCTTCGCTTTTCTCACAAACATAGGGCAGTCGTTCAGAACATTCTGAGTCGTACCACTCCGCCATGCTATTCCAATGGTAGATTCGCACGCAGTCCTCCCCGGGACACAGCTTGCCCAAGCGTTGAAGTTCATAAAGCTTATCATTCGGTTCGCCACTGTCCCAGTCGAAATATGAAGCCTTATTGGAAAGCTTTTCTACATCAAAATCCCGCCACACGTACAAGCCGGGCTCAGCGATATCATTTAAACTAATCCAGACATTAGTTGAGATCAGTTTGCCAATGAAGTTAGATACTCCAGAACTAGTTACTCGTACCAACCCCCCGCCTTCTTCCTCGCATTTCCTCAACGCATCCTTCCAAATAATCGTGGTGGAGAAATATCTGTAACACTGCTCGTCATAGCAAGACCAAGATGACGTCACTGGAAAACAAAATCAGATATTAAAACAAGCTATACGTTAACAACGCCCTCCGGCCTGCAAATATGAAGACGATATTTAGCAGGCCTTTATTCAAGTTAAATACATGTTATGAAGGCTGCAGAATGTTTTTGAGTTCACCGCATAATGTCACACATTATCGCTCGCAAAGTTTAGTAAACTGACTGTAACGTACCGAGAATTAGTTACAATGGACCTTTAACCTTATAGGCAAAATTTCAAAAATTTCTGAACTAGGAGAATATTTTACCACAGCCTGAAAGAG
>JAODVM010051889.1:0-17978 GCA_025400095.1 Phenganax marumi | reverse complement strand
ACAAAGTTTCTGCTTGACTTGAAGCTCATTTGCCAGCCACCCAAAATGGTATTCCAAGTCTGCATCATTCGGCATGCAATGAACCAAATATGTAATATTCCCTTTGTCAGGACTTTCAAATACTACGTAAGGAGACTGCATGAGCAAGACCTCATATATTGTGGTTCTTGTTGTTTTTGTTGCGGTCGCTGTTAGAGCTATCAGTTTGACCTTAGGAGCAAGAGCTCGGAGTTCATGAAGTTTGGAGTAACACTCTCTGAACACTTCTAGGCCTTGTTTAGCAGACGTACCCCTGTAAAAATGGAATGAACTCATGAATGCGAAATTAAAGTTTGTTTCAACGTCATTCTTAAAAGTAATAAAAAATTGTTTAGATAAGTAGTTACCTACCACTGCTTAATGACATGCGCTTCGTCAACAGCCAAGGCACACACCTTTGAGGAGTAAATCGAGTTGCTTAACATTGAACGCCATCGCTCGTTCATTAGCCATGATTCGGGTGTTTCATATACAATGGAGAAATCGCCTTGTTCGACTCGAAAACGCTCTTTCTCAGTTTCCAAACCACATATACTAGTGGCGCTGACATTTATACTGTTTAGAAATTTAACTTGATCAGAAATAAGATTTAGAAGTGGCGATACAACCACGACAATATGACCACTCGTCTCCAACATGGTATCGAAGACAAATGGTAGTGCTTGATAAATTAAAGATTTTCCAGAGCCAGTAGGTAGATTGACAAAAACGTCCACATTTCCATGAAGAAAATTAAATATCGCATCTTTCTGGTGTGAATTAAACTCTGTGATATTAAATTTCGCAGCAACGGATGCAAAAATTGACTCCATCAACAACTATTTCGCGTGTGGTATTTACTGTCACTCGCAGACTGCCACTGTCTCGCAATTGTCTCGCGGGGTAGTTCTCAGTTTTTAGGAACTGAATGATGATTGGTTAACAATGGGGAAAGGAATGTTGCGCTCGGGTAAGCAGCCGTTTGTGGGTGGGAAGAATGACCTCCCAACGAGCGGCTGCGAGGGAGACTACAGGAAAAGCTGCTTACTGAATAAAAGGTAACACAATTCACAGTGCTTTTGGCATTCCGGCAAGTCTGTCTCTAAAAAATTACAAACTTTTAGATTCTGGGAGGTTAAACACAATGAGATGTGAACTAGGAGCATTAAAGTTGATATTACTAGATGAAGTATCCATGGTTGGAAATGGTATGTTCACCGTGCAATTGAATAATCATCTAAAAGATTTGAAAAATAGCAAGGAAGACTTTGGTGGAGTAAGTGTCATCACAATTAGTGATTTGTTTCAACTAAAGCCTGTAATGGATGGCTACGTATTTACAGATATTCAGTGTTTGAATTCCTACAATAATCTTGCTCCAAGTCTATGGAGAAAATATTTCAGAATCTTTGAGCTAGATGAAATTATCCATCAAAGAGAAAGCAAAATGTTTGCTGAAATTCTCAATCGACTTCGTGAAGGTTATCATACAACTAGTAATATTCAAAAACTAAAGGAAAGATGTATTGCAGACAGTGAGTGTCCTACTGAAGCACCGCTATTATTCATTCAAAATGTGTTAGTTGATGAGTATAATGATAAGATTTTCCAATCATTTGATAGTGCAGTTAAATATGAAATCAAGACTCAAGATAGCATAATTGGTGCATGCTCAGCTGAACTTAAAGAAAAGATAATGAGACAAATACCATATGTGCCTTTGCAGAATTCTAAGCAGTTGGCTAATAAACTAAATATAGCTGTTGGACAGTGAACAGAAATTGCAACAAATATACGCATGATGATGATCTGACTAATGGCGAGAGTAACGTTATTAAACATGTTCAGTCGACTAACGATAACAAACCTTCTGGGCTTGTCTGAGTTCAGTTCGACTACGATGATATTGGGAAAAAAACCTGACAGGAAAACGGAAACCTTTACTTGGGCATATACAAAATACTTGGACTTGTATTAAACCCGTAACAACTCAATTTGCTGTTGGTAAAACAAAGTCTGCTCGAGTTGCAAGAAAACAATTTCCTTTATGACCAGCTTTAGCTAAAACTGTCCATCGATCACAAGGTGATACTCAATCACAAATCATTGTTAATTTAAAGACAGGAAGGGCAATCCCTCATATACATTATGTCGTGCTCAGCCAATTAACAACAATTGAAGGATTGTACATTACCGATCTTTGTGAAAGTAAGATTTCTGTTGATGCGAAAGTTGTACAAGAAATGCAGTTGCTGAGAAATGAGTATAAGTTAGATCTATGTTTTACTCCTTTGTACACGTTGAACCACACTGATTTGAAAATATGTTACCTAAATGCAAGATCTCTGCATAAGCATATTGACGATATTTGAAAGGATACAAACTATTCATCAGCCAATATTTTAATTTTCACCAAAACAAGCTTTTGTCCCCATGACACTGATGAAATGCATTCAATTGAAAGATACGAGTTATTCAGAAATGATGAAATTTCAAATATCAGCTGTCTGTATCATGGAACAGCTGTGTATTCCAGACTTCCGATGATGATTGGATTCCCTTGCGCGAAAAATTGTCATGGGATCGAGTTGACTATCATAAAGACAGTCGAATGTCCAGACTTGATTATAATTGGAATATATAGACCTCAAGACTTGTATTATTGTCTCTTTTGGCTGGTATTTGTACCATTTTGGAGGAAAATCTTTCTTCACAGCTTATATTTATTGGAGACTTCAATGTCAATTGGCTTGATGAAGTAGAGCAAAGATCATTGTACAACCTTATGATCAATGAGAACGGTCTTGAGTAACTTATAACTGGCTTGACAACAGATAATGGAACAATGATTGATCATGAATATACAAATTTGATTGAAGAAGTCCAGGCAGGTACTGTTGAGACTTACTTTAGTGATCACAAAGCAATTTGGGCCTCCGTTAGGGTAAGGAACTGACAAGATGCAAACATTGCATTGATACATTACAAGAGGACCATAAGTTATTAAAATGATAAAGAAGTAGCCATAGTACTGACATGGTTAGATTGCCCCAGGCCAGTACTTATTTGCCTGCCACCAATTTTCAAAAGGTAAGCATTGTTCATTACTTTTGTCCATTCTCTCTTTTCACTTTAACCTATGCATTTTCTTTTATTCAGATTTTGGCAGCATGTTTCCATAATAACCACATCACCTCAAAGCCAGTCTCAAACGTCAATGACTGAAATGGTAAATAATGCCTTTATTGCTAATTTAATATCCGGACCGAATCTGCATCGTCCTGCTTGTCCTTAATATCGTGTTTCTTTTTTTGACAGCTCAGCAACAATCACGAAAGTTACTGCTCTATCTCCAATGGACCTTTAACCTTATAGGCAAAATTTCAAAAAATTTCAAACTAGGAAAATCTTTTACCACAGCCTGAAAGAGCATCCTGAATTTAGTAAAACTGCCAAGTTTGGTTGCGGAATGTTGTAAAATAAGGAAAATATAGCCATGCAAAGTTGGCGAATTTTGTATATTTTTCTATTACGTGCGGGACATGGATACCCGTTAGAGAAAATGGGTATTTATTTCTCGCACGTAGTAGAAAAATATACAAAATTTGCCAACTTTGCACAGCTATATTTTCTTTATTTTACAACATTTTGCAACCAAACTTGGCAGTTTTACTAACTTCAGGACGCTCTTTCAGGCTGTAGTAAAAGATTTTCCTAGTTCGAAAATTTTTCAAATTTTGTCTATAGGTTAAAGGTCCATTACGTCAAAGTTATCGCCACTCTTGGCCCTGTTCTGTTCTCTGGTATCCACATACAAAATTGTAAGCTGTTTATCGGAATCAGAAATGTTAAACAAGTACTAAAGTTTTCCTTATCTAAACAAGGCATCATTGAACTCTCTGACATATTGATGCCAAGCAAAGGCAAAACAAATGACGATTTGTGGTATCCTATTTGTCAAAAAGTGTTTATATCGCATATAAATGCATTAAATGTTAACTGATTCTCGCACTGATTAATGGTGAAAAGAAATTATCAATGAATGCTGGAAACAAGCTGCCTATTGTTACTGAACCTATGATCTTGGAGTACTGTCTCTGACTAATTAATGGTGATAATATGCAGTCAATGAACCTTGCAAAAAAACTGTAGGTGTATATTTGCTGCGGATCCATCAGCTTCTACTATTATTGATGACTTACATGGTGCCAAAACTAATGTCATTTACCTTGCAAATATGCTGTGTACTCACTGGACCTATGATCATGAACCATTTCCTCAGACAGTCAGTGATACTGTTGTTGTCAACAAACTTAGTAGTGCATTCACGCTACATCCAGTTTAAAGAGTTCACTACATTGTGCCTGCCAATGCTTCTAAATTACCAAGCTATTTTGTGCTGAAGAACAAAAGAATAAACTATGGAAACAAACTTTGCATTGATCATTTATCGTATCGTTCAGCTTCACACAAGTTTGCTACATCACACTTCTAAACCAAATGACAAAACTACTAAAGTTGTTTAGCATGCATCGTATGTGACAGAAAGGTTGCTGCTGATATCAAACTGTATCACTGGCTGATTAATCAAATTGGCTTTTCATGGGACATCAAAAGGAAAAATTGTGAGACTTCTCAAAACTTCTTTAATGTTTCAAACCAAACTTAATTTTTTTTCCCATACATCAGACGTTGACATCCCGGAACATTTTTGTTCTGTCAACACTGTTCTGTCAACATGTCCTATTTGTAATGTGTTTCTCCACTTTATCCATTTTATTTTGTTCCCTTGAGTAAATTGCTTATGTGTGAATTCTGTCATCTAAACTTTAAATTAACTGCAAAAGTGTACATAAGTTGTCTACAAGGTATTCATTGTGCGATTAACTTAATTGTATAATAAAATCTTCTTTGTTATAACTGTGCTAGAGAGGTGTATGATGTTGAAGATTTAAAAGTAAGCACTCCTTGCAATAGCCTGTGCTGTCACTCTGAGCTCAACTTGCAAAGTAGTGTTTTTATTGATACAAGCAATGTTCTTGGTAACGCTAAACAAAAACGGCCAACTCCCTTACTACCCAACCGTGTGGTGAGCCAATCAATTATTGAACAGTTACCTAACGTCAATTATTCTCAAGAGACGTGATCGACATCCACAATTTATGAAGTGTTAGTATGCATTATCTTCGATAGAGGTTAAATAATTATATACAAAACGGATCTTTAGTGGTATTCTTGAGATTGACTCCTTATAAGTACTTGTAACGCGTAGCCTAGTCGTTGCTGATCGTGTAGAGGCTACCCACATGCATGCTAAGCATACCTATTTTTGTCTGGAAGCACCCATGGCTCCAAAGCTGTTTCTTGAATTCTTTGAAAATGAAGAACCTTTTACGATAAAAAGTTGAAAGCACAATTGATGCCAAATATGAACAAGCCCATGCAAAAAGGGAAATTTTTTTGGCTTTGATAAGGGCTGCATTAAAACACATGCTGCACTCAGTGGTCCCACATGTGCCTGTTCCATTTATAAACAATTTATCACAAATGGTATGGTTGCACTTTTTACTGCTTATCATTGTATATTTATACACTTTATGATAAAATATTTCTCACTGCACAAAATGCTTCAACCATGGATTTCTGTGTTGTATGATCTGCTGTTTGTTGCATCTACATCACAACTGTTTAGAAGTCGGTATTTAGTATCAAGAATGTCATGCAACAATGAAAAAATACATGCAGAAAAAATCTAAGATCATTATGGAATGCACGGACTGTTGATACAAAGGAAGTATACAAAAGCATCACAGAATAATGATTGAACACGAGTGGGAAAATGTTCACAAAAGCAGAAAACAAACTTTCGCTTTCAGAAGACTTCTTCCTTGAAGTTCTCTACACTGAATGTCTCTGACCCATGTACAAACCTATAGTTGGCGAAATGGTGCAAAATTCATGAACCTGATATTAATCCAACGGCATGAATACATCTATTCAAATTCAAAGATTTTGATCGTATTCGTTCAAACATTTTTCTTCACACTCATGAAATTAAAGTATTCATTCAAGAAATATTTATTCATTCAAGAAAAATATTCATTCAAGACAAATATTCATCCAGTCATTCATTCATTCATTCATTCATTCAAGAGACATATTCATCAAGAAATAATTTATTTCCTTCAAGAGTCGTATTCATTCAAGAAATATATTCATTTATGCATTCAAGAAAAATATTCATTCAAGAAATATATTCGTTCAAGAATTCTGGATGGAATGCCAACTCCATAAGAAAGGAAACGAGCACATGTTTTTGTTTTGGCCATATGTGTTTATAGCACAAAAACAGTATTTTTTTTCTTTGGCTAATTCATCGATTTTTGTGAAACTCTGAAAATAAAAGGTCAAAAGAACATGAAAAAGATACTGTTCTTCATTTTAAACATGGAATTATGAAACTTAGATAATTTTTTGAAAAAGGCCGAAAAAAAAGCCAAACGGCCGAACAGGTTTTTTTTTGAAGCCAAACGAAATATAAAAAAAGCCAAAATTGAGTTATTTTCCCGTAAAAACACCAACTTCACAACCCTGATTTGCTTACGTAAATTCTAAAAAGAATGCAGTTATTTGCATCAGTGCTTCCACTCTGAGATTTTGTTTATCCATATATTGTAATAACATTTCCATTATTGTGAGTGAAATTTCCATAGATGGTATAGTACTCATAAAGGAAAAGCATTTTACAAGTATATGTGCGAACTAAGTGGCACTTTTAAAAGAGGCAACAAGACTAGTATGGTTGATACTAATTAAAATCCTCGGCCCAGCTTGTGATCTAAGCATTTTCAAGAAGTGTATTTTCAAATTTCTTATGAAAATAACATTTTTTTCGGCCTTTTGGCTGTTGTCAAGTTTCGCGCCAAATTGTCGTAGTTTCCGGTTATCCCACAATTACATCGTTTAATAATCGAGTTTATTTTCATGTAAATTACAAATTAAATTTTATGTTGAAATTCAAAGCAGATATTACGTGAATCTTGATTTATGGTGATTTTCACAAAAAATTCTAATTTCCATAGAATTTCTACATTTGGTTCATTTCCATAGGAAATTCCATATTTCTATCTGCCAGCAAAGTGAGTGCAAAGTTAACTTCGATTCCCCTCCCCCCCTCCGACGTATCATTCCAGATATATTCAGTTCAATGAACACGTATGGCGTTGGCACAGATGAGGGACTAGCGAGTTTAAGCAAGCGACGTTTTTGACAACACGAAGGGCATGAGAAACGTCAAAAGACTGGGTCAAACACGGTGATTGGTGGATAACGTCAACTTTCTTCCGGTCGACGTCCGTGTTGTCAAAAACGCCGCTTGCTTAAACTCGCTACTAACAGACGTCCGACTGCCCCAAAATTGCGTAAGCCGATTTTTTTCAATGGCGGCCATTAACCTTAGTAAGTGCCCTACAGAAAGGCATTCACCCCCCCTGAACAAATGATTTTGAAAATGACACCCGGGGGATAGCAGTCTCTGTTTAGGGCACTTGCTAGGTTAATGGCGGCCACTTGCGCCAAAATCATGGGCTTGGAAGACTAAGTCGGACATCTGTTAGTCTTTAATCTGTGGCGTTGGCGTGGTTGGCGCCCAAACATGGCGCAAAGCAATATAAACGAAAGTAGCTCTTCGTCTGGTTTAGAAGAAACGATTAGGCGATGTGTTCGAGACGAAATGAGGAGTTTTCAAAACTCTAGAAGTGGAGTTCAGAGTTTGCTGGACAGAACTAGATCATTAATTCGGGAATCTTCATTTTCTACCGCAAGAGAATTTGGTGGAAATGGTCGTCTGTCAACAACACCGTCGACACGTCTTACTGACACTTCTGAAACAACACAGTCAGCTTCCAGCGCAAGTTCAACTGCATTCGAGTCGACAGCATCACTATTTAATCAGCGCAATACAGCCTCCGGGCATCCGTATCGCCCGCTAAGAAAAAAGGCGAAAAGTGAAAAAAAGTCGACTGTCACGCCGAAAGCAGTGTATTTAATTGAAGCAAGAGAGAAGATGCGATCAAATATGTCTGATTCTGATGCAGACGATGTGGCTGAAGAGAGTGCGCTCTCCTTTCGCGAGAATATGGTGGTTTTGAAAGGGGAGTTTGACCTTGTGGCTAATCATACTGAAGACCAGATTAGACGTGAACTTGTGGATGTGTTCAAAACCAAATTTCCATTGATAGGCAAAAATGATTTTGAATTTGTCAAAAGAGATAGACAAACAATTATTCGGCCAGCCGTCAAGCAAGGACACAAGTGGGACTTTCGACATGTTAAAAATCTCTGTGGTCAAGGAAGACTGTATGTTCAGCTCAAGTATTCCAGCAATGATTTATTACCTCTAGATCAGTCAGACTTGAATGATAATGACATACATGTATCTCAATCTACCTCCGCAGCAGCATCATCATGTCTATCTGCAGGCCCATCGACTCTGGTGACATCTGCACCAAGTGTGATGCCTTCAGTGGAAGTAAGTACCTCAGCTCATATGCCATTACCTGTGGAACAAAGTACAAATCATAATGGATTGGAAGAACTGAAAGATATATTCCCTGACATTCCAGTAGAGCAATTGGCAGATTTGATTGAAACTCATCAAACTGTTGCTGCAGCAGCAGAAGCACTGATCGACAGAGATAGCAAAACGTCTAAGAGCGAAGAATTGACTAGTTCTCATCAAAGTGCAGCCCAGATTTTAACAAAGTTACAGAAGAAATTGGAAATGGGAGCTGAAAAACTGAAACTCGATAAGGAGGACATGACAGTGGATGTCCTACACTACTATAAGAAGCCTCAATTTGATCCGGGAAAAGGGTTGCGGATGTGCTTAGAAGTAAACTCAGCTATAGATACTGGTGGTGTATTACGACAAGTTTATACAGAGGTGTTTGCAGCAGTAGCGGAGGGAAAAGATGGCATAGCATTGTTCAGAGGAGACCCTCGACGGAAGATCCCAGTGTTTAGCAATTCGAATGTCCTTACAGGAATGTTTGAGGTGCTGGGGAAAGCGATTGCACACAGTCTTATTCAAGGTGGTCCTGGTTTTCCTTATCTGGCCCCTGCCATTTACTCGTATATATCCACTGGAGATCCACACAAGGCATTCTTCAAAGTGTCAGTTTTGGATATTAGAAATCAGGCCCTAGCTGTTGTAATTGATAAGGTAATAAGCAAATTGAATTCTAGATTCCAAAGCACAATGTGTTTTACTAAGTGATGCCAAAATGTGCTTCATTGTACAATGCTGGCAATTTGTTCTTTCCAAAGTAGTGCGTTTGGTAAGGAGGAGGTTTAGTTTGCTTTTTAACACTATTAGATACGAGATGTTACGCAGCAGAGAGAGATAGATGAATTGAATACCGATATAGAATTCCTGCAGCTGTTGGATGATTGCGGAGAGCGGAGAGTTCTGAATGTAAGGCTAATCCATAGTATTCCTCCTACGTAGTAGCAACAATGTAAAATTATGAAAGCTCATCATAACTTTACAAAATTCTGCAGTTTTCCCCACTGCACTTACATAATTGCATTACTCTGTTTTGTACAGGATTTTATTATTTTTTGAAGTACAACTTTGGTGCTTTTAAGTTATTCAGTTTGATTTTAAGTTCCATCCATATAAACAACTTTATTTTTTTACTTTGTGTGTCATTAGATAGGTTGAAAAACTAAAGTAAGACACATAGCCAGTAAGGCAAATGCAGTATTTATTTGATTAAGTTATGCATTGATGAGTTAATTGTGTAGTAATGCTGACAATGAGGAAACTGAACTGATTGGAATGTTTTTAGTTGTATACTATACTAGAACTGTTTACTTTTTCAGACTTCCAACAAGTTGGATATTACTCAGTCTCTTATTTTAACCAATGTTCTGACAAAAAATATATGCCTAATGGATCAAATGAGAAAGGGGCTTTCTATTTTGGGATTGCTGAAAGAGATAGAGAGCAACCCAAATCTCTTTGAGCCTTTCTTCATCCATCAAGGAGAAAAAGTTACGCCAGAGTATTTGAAGGATCTTTTGAAGATAAATGTTGATGGACTTGACATATTGCTTGCTTCAAAATGTCAGTCTCTTATCAAGTCGTTTATCGAGAGTTGCACAGAAGATGAGTTGTCATGTTTTCTTGGTTTTTGTACTGGAAGCCATTTCCAAACATGTTCATTAGTCACCAATTCTATTCACGTTTCTTTTACGGATGCCAATGCCATTTTTGCTTCGACTTGTCTGATGGAGCTAAAGATCCCAATTTATTTTGCCAATGAGCCTCAGGAGTCTTTTAATGCTGCTATGCACGCAGTAATAAAGGAGTGCTCGTTCAATTCGCCTTGAGTTACCTCAAGAAACAGTTACATATTATCTCGTTGATTCAATGTTCCAGTTCTGTTTCTATTGTTCTTAATACGTACAATAAGAACTACTGTTTTTTGACTATTCATTGGATGTTACTTTATGTTGACAGTTTGATTCATTTGTTGATATTTGACAAGTGGCTGAACCAGTAGTTTTACCTGTCACTTGTTATATGTTGAAACATCAGCATGGCTGACAGACAATGCCAAAGATATGCTCGTGGGTACTAAATATGGTTTCAGTTCGTTTGTTAGTAGGGTGAAAATGTATGTTCTGGCACACTTTTGTATATTTTACTATTATATTTTGGGGTGGTCAAAAGGAATCGGGTGATTTAGTAGTAATTACTATTACAAAAAATTATGCAAATGACCCCACCCCCCCAAAAAACGAGTTTTGAACGGGGGCCAAAATATCCAAAATGGCGGATGTATGTTCTGGCACACTCGGCGGCCATCTTGGATTTCCTCGAATAAACGCCCACGGCGGCCGTGACTGATGACGTCATAGCTCATTAAATATTCAAAATGGCCACCATAGCTCATTAAATATTCAAAATGACGGCCGTGACTGATGACGTCATAGCTCATTAAATATTCAAAATGGCGGCTGTGACTGATGACGTCATAGCTCATTAAATATTCAAAATGGCGGCCGTGACTGATGACGTCATCAATCACGTGACCTTGACCGCCAAGGGTGCTCTGCACCTGCTTCGCGTCTTGGATTCGGCCGCCATCTTGAAATGCCGAATGAGCTATGACGTCATCAATCACGTGACCTTGACCGCCATCTTGGATTCGGAAGGTAAAAGATGGCACTAAAGTAGAAGCTACCCTAACAACAAACAGTCTTTTAAAAACATATAATCTAGGGAGGTTATATGTTTTGGTTGATCGTGGCTCGACTTCGTCTCACTCTTTTTTCTTTTTATGCTAACTCCTCTATTTTATAATGTCCTAGAGCTAATGTGTTTATCCCATCTTCTAATATAAATCTTTTATCATCGTTAGCACATAAAGCTGTTTTATTGACGGTTTCTGAAAAGAGTTTATGTTTTCTATTTCTTATAACATTCATAGACCTCATCACTTCTGTATTAGAGAATAAACATTCTTCATAATGCTCTACAGTTAATGTTTTTTTCTTGACAGATTTCTTTAAACCTTTACATTTAGTATCTTCTTCACTCACTCCGTTCATGCTTTCCTTCTTATAGGCATACAATTTTGCTCTTAGTCCTACAAACTTTATAATTTGAGTCCGTCCACATTCATCCTTAAACACTCCAGGCACTTTTTTATTCAGTCCTTTTTGTATATAAGGATTATCTTTAACGATTTCTGAAGTATCGAACCATTTTTCTAAGTCGGTGGAGATATCTTTATAGAAGTCCTCCGTTTCTATTTCATAAAGTAGGGAATCCGTATCCGTAAATCCGAGTCTTGCATTTGATCCATATTTCTTCTTGATATAATTATAATGGAAGTCGTACATGAGACTCTTCGAAATGTCTAAAATACTCATTCCTACATAAATCGGCTTATTTAGTGTTATTTTTGTTTTAAATTTATGAACCGCTACTAAATCTTCATCGAATATGGTAATGGACTTAAAACTAGGCTTTTTTACTAACTTCTCTGCTCTTTTTTTTGAGCTCACGAGTTCTATATCTGCTCTATTTCTAACGTTTTCCATGTTTTTTCCAAACTCTGAATTGATCATTAATTTAAAGAAGTCTTTATCAAACTTATTTTTTGCTTGTGTTCTTAATTTAGTATTTTTTTCTATATATGGTTTTAACCATTCGGATTCTTCGAACATAATCCCTTTATGGATCTTCTTCAAGATTAAACCCATTTTTAAGTAGTCTTTTAAGATCTCATGGTGAACGACATAGTTCTTTTTTGGATAAAAATTTGGAACTAATTTCTCGGTCGTCATTCCTTCACCTAGATTTGTTCTTAATTTATCGGGGGTGAGGGGGTAATCGTTATGAAGATGATGAAGCTCCTTTGGATAGTCAAGATCGACTTCTAAAATACAACCTTTTGTTTCTCCAAGATTTCTCCATTGTTTAAGTTGTTTTTTATTCATCCATTTAAAATTGTGGGTAGGCAGCTTTTTCATCATCGCCCAACCGTACAGATTATTTGCATCCAAATAAGGAACAAATATAGAAGGTTTTTCTGGATCATAAGAAGATAAATACTTGTTATTCGCTTCGATGTATCTTTTTGTAATCATCGAGACTCCTCCACGGATACCTTTTTCTATCATGAGATACATGTCTTGTTCAGATAATTGTTCTAATCGAACACCTGTCGTTTTTAGAGCAGCATCCCACGAAAGCCCAGGACTCGTGTAATACCATGCAGGATCTAATCCATAATTTTCTAAACAAACTTCTCTAAATTTTTCAAACACGTCCGCGAGTAGAATCACGTCTATTTCTAGATAAAGCTCAAGATAATCTTTAAACTTCTTCATATCGAACGTTTTCCAAACATTTTCTGCTTGGTTGTAATCCTTATCCGAGATAGGCTCATCATTTAATTTGGAGTAAAATTTTTCTTTTTTAGGTAAACTTGTTTCATTTAGTCGTTCGAACGAGTCCATATAATCATAAGGGAAGACTCCTTTTCTAGATAGTAGTTCGACATGATTCGGAAAGAATCTTTTTAAAAGTTTTAAATCTTGTGGTTGTAGGTTATCCACTAGAGTACTTAAACTAGAACCCATAAATTTAAAAGAATCTAAAAATCTTAGACTCATGTGAATGGGTTTATTCTTTTTATCATGATCTACAGGAACAAACTTTGTAAAACTTATATATTTTTCCTCATTTTTGGGGATACAAGTGACTCTTCCGAGAGTCTTATTTAAAGGTTTTATAAACAGATGGGAGTCGTATCCTTCTAAATTGTGGAACAAAACAAGGATCATTTTCGATTTTCTGCTTTTAAGATTACATTTGTTGTGGGCTGCACCTCTATATTTCCCTGTGAAATGACAATGATCCTTGACTTTTTTCTGTCTTGGTCTAAATTCTTCTTCACAAATACAACAATGGGTGGCGGACTCAAAGTCTTGTTTATCTTCATCGGTCAACGCCATTTTCTTCGAATTTTTATAAAACTTATTATAAATATCATGAGTATCTTTTTGTATTTTCTTTACAAATATCTCTTCCACACTTTTTTTCTCGTTTGGATCGTAGATATATTTAACGCGTTTAGGTTCATATAATTCATCATCAAAACATTTGATGGTGTAAGAAAAGCCACACGGAATATGTTGTTGATATTGTGTTGTATGGCTTCCTATTTTTTTACTCATAGGCTTTAAAATACATTCAAAGTCTGCATAGATGACAAACTCTACTTTATTTTTTCTTTTATAATTTTTAAATTCTATAAAACTATTAGGATCAGGAAGCTTTGTTTTTACGGGTTTGTGCTCCCCACAATACTTTTGATGTTCGTGTAAATGGTCTTCTTTCTTAAAATATTGAAGACAAAAATCACAAACATAAACTTTACCATGATGTTTAGTTAAACTCGATCTCACTAATCTTGAAAGATCTTGTATTACCGTATAATGATTATCATTAAGTAGTAGAAGTCTTATATCAGGTGAGTGGTAATCCACATCTATAGGAAATAAATATTTTTTATTTTTCTTTTCCTTATATCCAAACACGTTGATACGAAGATTATTATTCTTTCCAAACTTTTTAACATCTTCGATAGGAGTAGGAAATCTTATACCACTCCAATCAAAACTTCGATGAACCCGCTCTCTAAAATAAAGTGGAGGTCTATCTTTATTCTTCTCTTCTGGTTTTTTAAGTCGATCAATCCCTACAGCATGTTTAAAACATCGTTGATCGGGTAATCCATCGGAGTCTCTAAAATTATTTTTTGGATTAATAATGGCTTTCTTATTAGCGATCCATTTAGGGGTAGGAAAGTAAGAAGATCCTTTAAAAGGAATGTATTTCGACACATGAATATGCAACTCTTTTACAAAACTAAACTGCCAACCGGATCCAGCTTTTTGTTTCTCAATGAACGAGGTGATCATTCTCTTTATCATCTTCTCAAAAATGTCTTCAAAATCAGTTCCTTCTAAAACTCGTTGACAACCAGAGCTAAAACGATCTACATCTTCTTCTACTATCTCGTCTGTCGATGGATCTCTCTTGATCATTTTACAAATAAGATTAAGCTCGACCCTATTATTAGTAAGAGTCTTTAAATGTTTGATAATCAAATCTTTATTACTCCTTAACCAAGCTTCTGGATCTAAATCTTTATCATCCTCGTCAGCTAAGAGTACATAAGATCTTAATCTCCCTTTTAAAGCAGTCTCCCATGCTTTAATTTCTTTCTTCTTCTTGTTCCAAGGAAGATTCCTCAACGTTTTAGACATAAAGTTGTATATTTTTTGTCTTACATTTTTAGGAACAAGTCCTACCAACTTATCATAAAAATTATTTAATACATTGTACATTCGACTTACTTTGCTTTCACTCGTTTTTTCTACTGTTGTTTTTACGACTTCTTCCCGAATAGGAACTCTTTTTTTATATTTTTCATTCTCGGTATAATGAGAAGAAATTGGATACTTCTTCAACAGCTTGTTATAGTATTCACTAATAGAAGGAGAAGAAGTCGGTTTCAAGTTAGAAGTACTCATTGCTCTTTTATTATAGTGTTTTTTAAAATATTTTTTGTATTTAAAAGTCGATTTTTTTACGTTTGAAAGAGTGCTTTGCACCCCGTTCATGGTCTTATCTCCATTCATCGTTTTTTCTCCTCGATTTTCGTTTCTAAAAATTGATTTTTTTACGTTCATGGTCTTATCTCGATTCATCGTTTTTTCTCCTCGATTTTCGTTTCTAAAAATTGATTTTTTTACGTTCGTGGTCTTATCTCGATTCATCGTTTCTTCTTAGGTGTTTTGATTCTTCATAAAAAAAAAAAGTGTAATCTTTTTTAGATTACACATTTTAAAAGAAGGGTACTTTATATTAAAACACTTTTCCTAAAATCCATCCTCCAACGATTCCAGATACACCCATAAATAAGGTTTGATATTCTTGCATTTCCTTCGAAGGTTTGTAGTAATTTTCTAATCGAGGTTCGGGCGTCCATTCTAAACGTGTAGACTCTATCATTTTTTTAAGTTGTTCTAAATTTTTATTCGTCGTGTCGATGTCTCTATTGGCGTCAGACAGTTCTTGTCGTAAACGTGCTTCTTTATTTTTTCGAGCGACTTCTTTTTCATACCAAGCTTCTTTATCTCGAGCTAATTTTTCCATGGCTAAATTATGTCGATTCATTTCTGCTTCATATCCATTATGATTTAATTTTGAAAATAAAAATCCTGCACCTGCAAAGGCAAATGCATTAAAAAGTCCTCCTATTACCATCGAAGCCATTTATTTAGTGTCTTTATCGATCTTATCAGGAATTATTTTTTTGTCCTCAAGGTATTTGACTAATACAGATACAATCATGACGGCACCAGCTAATTTCAAAGTCCCTTGAACACTTTGAGGTGTTCCTAAAGGTTCTTTAAAAATTTTCTTACTTACCATAGAAACTCCTACAGCTGCTGCTGTAAGTACAGCTGCATTATAAAGTTGATTCATCGTTTTTGCTTCATCACCCATTTATTAAAGCGAGTTTTTAAGAAATTTTTTTTTTTTTTAGTCGAAGCTATCTAGAACTTTTTGATTAGGTTCTTTTAAGGGTGCTTTGCACCCGCCTCGCGTCTTTTCTAAAGTCTCTTTACCTTTCTCCTTCTCTACGATGCTTTCTTTTTTCGCTTCGCTACTCGCTTCGTTCGTCTTCGAAGCACGTTTTTTAAATAGAAAGTAAGAGGCCACACCAACACTCAATAAACATACCGTTATCATAAAAGAAGAAGAACGAAGGAATGAACTTTCTTCTAAGGGTTCCTTATTAACTTCGAGAAGTTTTTTCTTTTTTCTTTCCTTCGCTTCTCTAGAGATGAGAGCGAGTCGTTTTCCAGCCTCGACTCGTCATGGATCTTTTTCTTTTTTCTGTGTAGTCAACGGAGTATCTTCGGCTTTTGTAGAAGAAGAATCATCACCTTGCTCGTTTTTCGTTTTTTTACTTAAAACCAGCTTATTTTCTTCACTCATTTATTAAAACAGATTTTAAGTAGAAAAGTAGAAGTTTTAAGTAAAACTTAAGATATCTCAAAGTTTGCTCAAAAATCAGCTGAGAAGATTTTAAACTGTCGTTTCGACCAACACGTCTAAAACAGATTCGTTTCCATATTGTTCATTACTTGTCTTTAAAAATTGAATGTAGAACATAACAACATCGTTCACGTTTGTGACCACATCTTTTAGATAAAAACTCGCATTAGGGAGATAGATTTGATAATTGTTGTAGGATCCACGTACAAGTTCATTGATACTCACCAAACTCATATTCTGATCGACGATGTCTTTTTGTTGTTTAGTACCGTCTTTCATGAGACAATAGATAGAATATCGAATCGTAAGACTCGAAATAGTATCGTCGTTATCGAACACGTGTTGAACTAAAGTCACTTTTGTTTTATCGTTGAAGTAAGGAAGACAAACGCTGGAATGACTCGAAGGATATCCACTATTGATCGCTTTAGGTCTAAGCCACGATGAACTGTTTAAAGAATCGTAATAAAAACTATATAGAAAACTACTATCAAGTTTCGTCTTCAACGTGTTAATCTCTCCTAAATTCGTCACCGAAAGACTTTGATTGGTATAGATCAGTGATTTACTTTTCGTGATATCGGCTTGATTGGTTTGAATGTTGGAATTATTAAGATAAATATCTGCTTGGTTGGCTTCAGTTTTTGTCTTGTTTTTGAGAGACAAGGATTCATTGTTTTGAGATCTAGTTTTATTGGTGTTAATTTGTGCTTCAAAAGCTTTTTGATTGGTTTGTAGTTCTTTTATTTCTGCTTTAATGTCTTTTGTAGGATCTGGTTTCTCATAGCCAAAATACAACGCCATTTATTAAAAAGAAAAATCTTTGATTTTTTTGGAGATCTTTATAGTGTATATTTTGAAATGAAGATTCCTGCAATGAGCATGATAGAGCCTGTATAAAATATCTCTTGATGATCAACCAAAGGTCCCGAGCTGCTTATTTTTTTATTATTCTCTACTTTGTCTAAATTCAACTTCTCTTTCACTTCGGTCTCTTTTTTAGGAAGATCTTCAAAACTACTTAGATCTTTTTTAGGAACGTCTTCAAGACTTATTTTTGGAACAGTCAAAGACTCTTTTTTATTTTTTGGCTTCAAACGGTTTAGACTCGTGTTTTTCCCAAACTTCATTTTATCTGTAGCTATCGTTAAAATATTATTAAAACCTGGAATAGGCTTTTCTAAAATAATCATTCGCGAAGGAACTAAAATAATACCTGGACTTATCGCTAAATTTAATACCACATTTGTACTCGATATAGCTTGTCTCATATTCGAAATAAGTATCGTCGTATCGTTTTGAACAATAG
>JAODVM010051778.1:0-17993 GCA_025400095.1 Phenganax marumi | reverse complement strand
ACCTGGACAATAACATAGATAATGAATGCTATTGAATTTTGATCAAGTTTCCAAACCATCTGAGTGGATCAACTGTGGTACGACTGACTGTTCGACTGTATGACTAACTGACTCATGTGAATTTTCGCCCCTCATCACAACACTGCAAAGTTTCGAAGAAACTTTGCACTAAAAACTGATAACTATTGCGTCTCAAGCCTCTAATTAATGTAAAAGATGAAGCGTTTATTCGAGGGGGACGTTCATAGAGTAAATTTTGTACTTGCCCAGTATTGAACCAATATAAACTTCCAAGACTGTTGGAAAACTGCGGTAAAATGGTTACACTGCAACTTATAGCCATGTGTAGAATACACTAGAAATGCATGCATCCACGAACCCCAACGCGCCAGGCAAATTAATTAGTACCCCGACCATGCACTTTCCCAGGAGCGGACTGGCCAGTCGGGCGATCGCCCGGTGGGCCCCTTGATTCATTGGGCCCCCTTCAAGATTATGGAAAATTTAAGAGAATATCGTTCTTTGCTTTCAATGCATTTATGTAGCCAAAAATAAAGTTATGTAAATTTAAGCACGAAATTATCGTCTATTGATTTGAAATGTCATGAGGGAGAGTGGTGGGGGGTTTTGGGCCCCTTTGTCAATGATTCACTTGGACCCCTCTGATATGCAAATTTTGTTCGGTAGCAATTTCATTTCCACCATGATTACCTGTAGCCAAAAGCAGCTTATCATATCCGATTTGTTTTCCATTGTGTATCTTGATTATGTGGCTTCTTGCGTTCACTTCAGTTACCTAAACAAAACGCATAGCACATCGTTCAACTTTAACGTCTAGTGAATTGTATGATCTGGAGCCAAATGAGTGCATTTTGAAAAAAGTTTGAATTCTGAAACCTTAGTTCTAGTTAATAAAGCAACGGCTCCTCCCTCCTTCGACATCAACTCACTGGGTTTGCAATAATATTCATCATTTTCATAAAACACACTGCAATTAATTACAAAATATAAGTTTCTACAACTTGAACAGGAAACAAATGAGAAAATAGATTAATTGAAATTCACACCGTAACAACAGAACAATTCACAGTGGGGATCAAATCAAGACTTCATAGCGTAAGTAACAAGACTAAAGAGGAACACATTTCATTTCGACTGTGGCTGCTTCAATTGTAAGTTTCCCTAAAATAAACCGCACCTTCTTTCTTTTCCACTCCACTGATTATATCTGAGTGTTTTGATCGCGTCAGTATCATCACTGTACCATAGTTCTTTAGACAATGGAGGTCGCATGTAGGGAATGTATCTTTCTTCTCCAATTATCAGAACCTAAATGAAAAACACGTACTAAGCTTATTAAATATTTTTCACCTTGTACCTGCGTACCTCCATTATTGACGCTACAAAACCACTGGGAATGAAAAGAACACACTTTCGACCTTGGCGTCAGGTTTCTCTTTCTTGATCGCTCTGTAAGCTGCAAATGATGCAGTGCCTGCTCCAACCAACACAAATGGAATATGTTCGGGAATGTCTTCGTCAGCGGGATGCATACCTGGAATAAGGCAACATTCTTCTAAAGCTTCTTCGTTGAAACACCTGACATGCGCACCGAGCGTGCACAGGAGCAAACTTTGAACAAACGCGGTGGCTAAGCACTATCACAAATAGTATATTACTTGAAATAAGACATGAATTTACGGTTGTCACAGAGTATTTTAACAACACACAAACAGTAGACACTTCGTGAATAGTGAAAAGTTGAATTACTCCGTAAGAGAGGACATTTTTGTAAATCTAAGTATTCTACTGATGATTACATGTACTACTTGTCCAAACGACTAGAATAAAATGTTGACTATTCACGTCGTTTCTGATTGTTTTTCGTTTTATTAAAACCAGAATGCCGATCTCTTTTGTAGGTATACAGCGATCAAAGTGCCCAATACAATAACATTCACTAGAAATACACATGCACATGCTCTCATCCCGCGCTCATACTTTCTAAATTCTGTTAGTGATGAGATGTTGAATATCGTAGATCATTTTGCAGGTCTTATATATAATCGTTCTGGTGTAATGTATCGTAGACATAGTTATATCATGTGTGTACTATGGCACAATTGTACGCGTTTTTATATGTGCACCACAAGCCCCTCGTAGAAACCAGCTTGTAAGCTGACGAGGATAGCGTGTGATTATAAATTATTTTTACCACTAACACCACGATCACTTTTGATGAAGATGCGAGGCTACTGTAACAACAACAACAACAACAACAACGACAACAACGACAACAACGACAACGACAACGACAACGACAACGACAACGACAACAACGACAACGACGACGACGACGACAACGACAAGGACAAGGACAAGGACAAGGACAAGGACGACGACGACGACGACGACGACGACGACGACGACAATAATTTTGCTCTGAACAACGCTTTTAGAAACAAACTGCATCAGCAGGAAAAACGCAAACGTTTTCGTTTTATGCTGTCAAAGTGCTTGTCATGACTTTCACCAACTTTATGGTCATTTGACCAAACAGTATAAACTGTTTTTGTAATTGGAAAATAGCCAGAACATGCACCACAGTGTTTGCTTACTGGGGCTAACAGTGGATCAATCGAAAATTGCTTAACCAAGCATTTAAAAACTGACTGCCTCTCTGTTATCGTTTTTGTTTTCAAGAATCCCTGCTTCTGTGGTAGTATTCTTATCTATAATCTTTTCTTTCTTTTTCAAATTTGCAGAAGTAAAGGTAGTAAAAAACATAAGGATTATAAATATAATAGTGCTATCTATAGTTTCTATGGTGAAAAATGGGAAAATGGTAAGAAAACACAATTTTAAGTTGATAAAAAAATTTCCCAAATTCAAACTTTAAACACCAGGGGCCGGTTGTTCAAAGCTGGGTTATAGCCTAACCCCGGGTTAGTGCAGTACTTTAACCACAATTTAACTTTCGTTCAAGAAAAAATTTTGAAAAGTTTTTTGCTCAAAATTTTTCCCTTAATGAGTAGTTTAATCCTTCAAAGTTTCAAAAAGTAGTGCTTCAAAGACCGGGATATAAAATGGTGGGTTAAATTTAAACCTAGGTTAACTGCTAACCCACCTCTGAACAACTGGCCCCAGTAATACATGGTCCGTTTATCAAACCATCACGCGATATCGCGACCGCTTGCTGGCCGGTGAAAATTTATGAAAAGGCAAGTGGAGATGTGTTTGGACAAACATCAGTTCTCAAAAATTTTATTTACCAGTACAAGAACAGATCCTTTCCAAATATCTTTGAATAGGGTCTGAAACAAATATCTTCCGTGATGATCTTGCTAGCTGGGGACGACGAGTAAAACGGGACTCGATTTTTTAAACTAAAACTTTGAACACTCCTGGTATCGTCTTATGTAAGATTACGCGGTTACATAATTATCTGATTCGTTTGGCATATATTATTAGGCATCTCAGTTGGAGCAAAATGCTCGAACTAGAGAAAATGTTTGCCTACCAAGTTCGAAGTTTGCCCTTAGAGTCGTCTTCCATGCCACTTGAGCACGTTTTCCACTACAGGGGATATTCCATGCGCGAAAAGTAATGATACCAAACTGATTGGCCAGCAATATATTTCGCCGCAAAGCGAACCAATCACGTTGCTAGATTTATCTTCCGCATGGAAAATTCCGCGTAATGAAAACGGGCTTTAGTACGCGTGGGTGGAGTATGCGTTTTTTTTACAGTCAAATTAGGTTTTCCTTTGACCCCAATACTGTTCTGCTACATCCATATGGCTACATCGCAACTTTGACTTCAAAATTCCGTCGAGGAATTTGCAATCGTCCAAACACAGCACAATGTAAATTTTCAAAAAAAAATCAACTTTTGATCAAATCTTTCGTCTTTGTTTACAGCAATATTAGCAGAAATCACAAGAAATTGAAACGTTTGTCATGTCTTCAAATTTGCTACGACATATTTTAAATTAATTTACTTGACGTAATGTAATTAAGCCGAAGGTTGTATATTTCTCATTTCTGACTTCAAAATACTGTTGTCATGCACTTTTAGCGAAAATGAGACGGTTTGGGGAAAACGCCGCAGAGAAATTTAAAGTCCCAGCACTTCGCTAAATTTAGCACATTTTGCCGGGGTCTCTCGTCCATATCCTGATTTTTTTCATTGCGCCAGCGTTCCTAGTTATCGCCATAGAAGTGCAATATATGGAAAGCACAAATGATGGATGCCACAAGGTCCTGCAACTGGAATTTTGAATCCGAGATTTCCGGTTAGCACCTATTAGCACCACGTTTTTCCACGCAAATGACACGCGGGGCCAAACACAAGCTGTTTTAGGAAAATTAGAAAAATAATGTTGTCGCTGGCACAGCAATGTTAATGCCAACTTTTTTAGAATTTACACTAACGTTATATATGGAGCTGGTGAACACTCGAGAAACGATAAAATGAAAAATTGTTTTGTCCGTGGTTGTGGAAAAGTTTACATCTTTCTGCTTATAACTCAACAAACGATACAGTTAAGACTAGTTTTGTCCCTGACATTGGAAAGGTAGCATCTTTTTTGCCTTTTTTGTATATAAATTACATTCCTTTATATACCGCTGAATGTATTGCGTTTGCATGGAAAGAACTACACCTGCATTGTCATGCATGATTGTTACTGTATGTCAGCAAAATGAATACTTCATGCAATTCATTGTAGAAAGTCATTGGATTTTATCACTTATAAAACAGCTAGTTATCAGGCGACCTGTGGTACGGCATACAACGTTTACTTTTCTCCAAAACAGCAGCAACTAGAACACCGCCGAGATGTCAGCTTCCCGGTTAGGATGAGAGAAAAGACCATTTCTCCAAAGGCTGAGCGACATCGCAAAGGCTTTAAGGCGGTTTTCCACTACGCGATTTGTTCGAGCGAAAAATAAATCTAGCGACATGATTGGCTTCCTTTAGACTTTTTCGCGAGGAATTATTTTCCTAGCCAATCACGTTTGCTAGATTTATTTTTCGCTCGAAAAATTCCGCCTAGTGGAAAACAGGCCTTAGATAAAATAAATATATTTCGTACTTCTAAAATCAGAAAATCGGGAACATAGCGGCACAAATCTACGCAATTTACGCTCTAATTCAGAAAAAAACACATACAAAAAATTTGCACGCATAAACAGAAAAAACCGGTTTAAACGGTTAAATACGGGTTTTTGGGCGTGCAATACCGTCTCTGATTTTGCATGTCCACGTAACCTTATTTGGTAAAATTCGTCATTGTCTTATAATAAATGAACTTATTTTTTTGCGGCCCGGTATCCATACGTTACCGCTGTGTAGCCATTTCCGTTTGAGTGTATTTTGTTGATGAGAGTCTAAGTACTATTTTATTCGTTTGGTGACAGTCAATACAGTTTTCTTTTCTGTCACATTTTTAGGTTTGGCATACGCGTCTCTTGCGTCTCTATCTCCAATTTATGGCCTCTATACGTCTTTTCTCCCTGTTCTTATATATTTTGCTTTTGGCACATCCAAGCATCTAGCCGTAGGTAAGGTGACATGCATCATTACGTTGTGTCAAGTAACTCGTAGTCACTACATTGTGAAGGAATCTCCATTAATAAAATGTGTGTACACACGATGTGACCAGATTTTTTCAGGGGGTTTTACCAAATTTGTGTTAAAATTTTACTAAATCAAGAAAAATTTTACCAACTATCTGTTTATCTAGAATGACGTCATGACAATGCCAAAACGCAATTGTTACGTCACTGTGCAGAAAAAGTAAGGCTGCGTTTCACTAGAAGCTAGCCTGAAAACTTGTTAATTTTATGAAATGTGCTTCAAATTGGAGGGTTTTTCAAGTTTAAACTGTGATTGACCATGACGTTTTGGGGCTGAGCAATTCTGCCCATAAGGTTCAGCACGTGAGTAATCAAGAAAAACTAGTTTTTAGGTATATTACCACATAAATTACTAAATCTTCAGAATCTTCAGAATTTTACTAAAATTCTACCAAAAAGAATTCATTACTAAATATTTCCCAAAATTCACAAAAATTTTACCAAAAGTAAATTAATTTACCAAATCTGGTCACACTGTGTACACAGCGCGTGCACAACGCGTGCAGAACGCGTGCACAACGCGTGTACACAAAGCGTGCGCTGATTGGTCGAAACCAGAGATCAAAACTCGTCTTTGGACTACTAATAATTGGCAATATTGAAACGGACCAATCATTTTTG
Source organism: Phenganax marumi (assembly GCA_025400095.1). Taxonomy (NCBI): domain Eukaryota; kingdom Metazoa; phylum Cnidaria; class Anthozoa; order Malacalcyonacea; family Clavulariidae; genus Phenganax; species Phenganax marumi. The sequence continues at coordinate 11,733 of JAODVM010051778.1, read as the reverse complement.
CGTTTACGCTTGTCCTCTGGGGCCGGTTGTTCGAAGCGCCTTTACCTTAAATTCAAAATAGAAATGATATTTATGTTTTCGTTGAACAACGAAATTGAAAGTTTTTTAACTGAGTACACTCATTATGTAATTGCCCGTGGTTTTACTGCATAATATTTGATTTGAAAGGTTTAGAAGATGTGCAGGAGTGTTTTTGAATTATGACTTACCACCGTTTAAGCTAAACAACCGGCCCCTGATTTATAAATTTGTAGAACTCATGCCATTTCCCATTCGTGAACAAAAATTCAGGATTTTGATGAAATGCTAGAATTCTTAGTTATCGATGGGTCTGTTGTAGACCAGGATAGGTTTTGGATTTTGGCTGGAATATTATCGATGCCTGTCGCTTTTGATGCTTTGAGATTTAGTAGTTCAGAAGTGACTTCGACTGACTAATTTCTGTAAATGCAAATGTTGACTCACGAAAGGGCGGCTGATTTATATGTAGGGGTCTCTTCCAAAGGCTCGTTAAATTTAGTAGCAAATTTCATTACAGTATTCACGAACAAATTATTTAAAGGTGTTTCGGACAGCCTAACTTATTTTATTGTGTTTATACTTAAATAATTGGTTCAGTGACTTGATTACATCTGATTTACTACGTCTTTCCACTTGACCTGCGTCCTTGCGTTGCCATTAGCCGTAGAAGGTCTTCTAGTATCGAGAGTTGTTGTAGGACTGGGGATTCGAAATTCCCCATCGTCCCGACTAGGCATGGATGATCGAGTATTATCTCTTATCAACGTGATGAAATTTGTCACTACATAAGCAGATCCTTTAAGATTTAAGTGCAGTTGGTTTCCATTTAAGCAAGTTTCATTTAAGTTATTATTTATGAAACTAATATCATGTTTTAAACATAGCTCTTGTAGCCTTTCAATTACCTTGATGATTTTTTCGTGTAGGTCCATGTCCCTTCTTACTGTAATTCCAGACAATGCAATTTTTGCATCTGGGAACACATAAGGCCAAACTTTCAACATGTTTAGCACATTCACTTACATTGTCCGTAGGGGAGATTATTAGTTCCCGAGTGTATAATAACATGTGAAGAATTTGCTACTGGTATGAATTTCACCTCAGGAGTGATTTGTTCTGCTCTTTCCTCAGTAAGAAGATTTTAAATGTTTTCCTTCTGGAAATTTTCCTTGGATCAATGTTTTTATTTTCGAGTTTCCCAAGAAAAGGATTGGTTTATCATTTGATGAACTTCAGCTTTGTTTGTTGCTTTCGTTTTCTCTTACCGAAGTGACGTTTCGAGAACGCTTCTCCATTTGATCCTCCTGCACGGCTTCCGAACTTTGCCCTGTGTGTTCTCTTTGGTATTATGATTTTCTAAATTACCATTCGACTTATTGGTTACTGCTACATAGCTTTTATCACCTGGCTCTGCTTGTAAGGCTCGCGGGCTCTGTTTCACACCCACAAAACTCTGTTTGGATTGAAGGCCCTAAGTTCCTTAAAAAACCCCACCTCGTGCAAAGTCTTGAGACCTGATACCAAGTCCCGAAATTCGCTCCCCAACTGCTCCCGAAGTTCGAGCCGATGTCCGGGTCGACTACATCAATAGAGAGCTTAAGCAAGCAACGTTTTCGACAACACGAACAGCATGAGCAACGTCAAAAGGACTGGGTCAAGAACAGTGATTGGTGTAGAACATCAATTTTACTTCTGGGCGACGTCCGTGTTGTCGACAACGTTGCTTGCTTAAGCTCACTAATGTCTCTACAGAACACACGCTGGGGGCAGATCGATTCGCAAGGTTTTCACAATGATTGGTCGAAGCCCCTTCGCGTCTTATCGCCTTCCTGAAGTCTCGTCGATTAAAGGCAGCTGCAAAATATCACTCCAGAAGCGAGGAACATCTAATGGCTTCCAACACCATAGAAGCGAGACTTCAAGCAGGGAAGTTGATTCTCGCAAACGCTCAGCAGGATCCCTCTCGGGATGTTATTCAGGGTGTCAAAAAGTGGTGTCTCACTGTGAAAGTCGAGTGCCCTGACCAAGCTAAATCCGAGAGTCAATTTGAAATGCCCACCACAAGTCAGAGGTTGCCTGGAAAGGGTGGATCAGACCACTAAAGAACGCCATACGTCGATCCTGCCTAGATCACACTACATAGTAACTACTATCGTGAGACATGTGCATAAGGAATTTGAGGACCAGGGACGTAATCTTACCCAAGGAGCGCTTAGATCCAAAAGATTCTGTATTCTGAAAGGAGAACGGCCAAAACTATAAGGAAGAGGAAGAAATAGTAATGTTTATGGACGGCACGACTTCATCTGAGGTGATAGATTTATCAAATCACACATCCGGGGAGTCGTTCTGTTTGAAGAACGTGAAAAATGGAACTAAATGAGAGGAAATGGAAAGAACTAATTATCGAGCACAGAAAGGATAAAACAATCATCCCACCAATTAACATTGGCGACCAACTTACTTCTCGGGTAGGGTCGTATAAATTGTTAGGAATTTGGCTTGACGGATGGTATGAAGTGGGCTGCAAATACTGAATATATTATTAAGAAAGTGTCTAAGCGTCTCTACGTTTTAAAACTTAAGTTTGTCAACTGCCCTATCATAAGGTCCACCCTTGAGTACGGAGCTCAAGTATGGTATGGAAGCCTGTCTCAAGATTAAATAGCATCGAAAGAATTCAAAAACGTGCGCTTAGGACTATTTAATTAGGTCAGGCAATAAAGCCTTCATAGAAAGTAAACTTAAGCCTTTAAAAGAGCGAAGAAAGCTTTTTTGCAATGACCTCATCAAGAGTTTAGTCCAACTTACTCATAAACTCAATGGACTGCTACTCGACAAACACTCTAACAAAAAAATAGACAAAGAAGAGCTAACAGTAATACAATCTATAATTTTATGTGTGGAGTTAACGGAACGATTTAACAATAGTCCTTTGGTCTACGCGATTGTTAGGTACAACGAAAGCATTAACCCATTTACTTGACTCTATAATTTATAAGTAATTGTAGTTTTTCTAATGCTTTAGACATCGTTACCTACATATAGGTGAGCGTGTATATGTACAAACTGCGCAAGAGGTCTCTATCAGATTTATAAACCCGAGGCGAAGCCGAGTCTTTTTGAATCGGATAAATACCGAACTCCAAGATTTGTATATGGCTTCCTATTATTCATGATTTCGAAGGCTTATAAGCCTTGGAATTTTGAGAATTGAGCTTCTCTGCGCTCTAAAAATTAAAGGAGAAATTTTGAGCGAGTCTATCAGATATATAGATACGCTACGGGTCATGAATTTCCGTTGTATTCTGCTTATGAATTTTAAATGAATTTTAGAAATGCTGCATGTATGAAGTTTTTTAGCTATTTAGTGTCTCTCTATTAACATTCTAGTAAACAGCATTTTGCATTTTATTTCTCATAATTACGTAAACTCATAATAATTTAGCAATACTTTGCATTGATATGTGATTAAAAAACCATTATCATAGCCATTTTCTGATCTCGGTGGAGGAAAGAGTTTCTACCTATGCTTCAACCACGATGCAGTTGTGAAGGAGAATCCAAAAATTTAAAGGAGAGCGAGGAGGTTTTGTTACGAAACAAAGAGGCTACTAAAAACGACTGGCCACTCGCCCGAGTTGTCAAAGCATTTTAGAGTGAGGACGGAAAGGATGGAGAGCTTAAAGGCCATTTTCCATTACGGCCGTTTTGCCCGCGCGAGCCGAGCGCACATTTTTGGACACGCTCTGTTGTTGATTGTTGTTGCTAAACATGCTTTGTTGTTGGTCCGCTCTTGATCTCGCGTGCATGCGGAGAAAGTTGAATTACTGTAGCTACCGTTCGATAAATACTTTATGAAGTATATGTTTACTGTAATTGCGGGCGCATATATTTTCCCGCCATAAAAACCCCAAAACGTTGTTGTTTCGTTTGAGCACGCTGGATTGTGAGTTTACGTGTGAGTTTCGCGAACAGTCCGGTTAGTTGTATTTGTATCATACTTTATTGTGTCCTTATATTGATTGCTGAATGTATTGTTAAAACTTTATTGTTTAATTAATAGAAAACCGCACAGGAAAGAATAAAAGGCTAGCGTGCTTGAAGTTTATTTGTGATTGGACCCATGTAGATAGGAATCTATAATTACTTTTAGCTTTCCTGGCGTGCACGCGAGACCAAGCGCGGACAGACAATGACAGAGCATGTTCGGATCTGTGTGCTCCGCCAGCGCGGGCAAAACGGCCGTAATGGAAAATGGCCTTAAAGTGGAAAATGCAAAGGACGGTTGTAAGAAACGCTACGCACGACCAGTAGATGGAACCGTTTGCTTCGCACTGTCGAGGAACTCGACAACTAGAACAGTATACTGTGAGAAACAGCTACATAAATATTTTCACGAAGGTTATGTTCTCAACTTAGTGGTACTTTTTAAAAGGCGTGTGGTCTTCTGGTGGCGATTGGCCTTATAGTTAACGTTCACATTTATCGGACAAGCCTTTCGCGGGCAGTTTGTATGTCGCCATTTTTTATTGACTCCTGAGCTTTCTAGGGAACAAGGGAGGAGGTGTTTTTCTTTCTTCATGTATGGCGAAGCATTCTGCTTTCACCTAGTGTTTGAAATAGATACTGTGTAATGGTCTAGCATTTTCGTTTATTTGCTGGTTGAACTGCTGAAGAAGGGCTTAACGACACTGTCGGCACCTGAAGGACCAGAACAGTAATTGTTTCTACTCTTTTGAAATGAACATTGTACAACTTCAGCAAAATATACGCACAAATGAAAGTTTTCTGATGTCCGGTATATCGGACATTTTTTTTACTTTTCTGCAGATATTAGTAGAGGAATAATTATTTAATTTCCAAAACTAATCAAAATTCTCTAAAAACCAACATAAACACAGTTCAGTTCAGTCCAACTGTTCAGTCAAGTCATATGAGTCCAAATCCATGTTTTTGTACTATGCCTAGCAACACGTGTCACTTCACTTGACAACAAATGCGTTTAACCGCCGAAAGTAGCTACTAGCTGCTGCATAAATTCATGGCCTTAAATACTCAAGTGCAATCCGCAGTAACTCTCCCGACATCTCCGCTGTTTGGATCAGGCCATCGAAACGCCGAAGCAACGCAGTAACTGTTCATTATGTGTTTTGTAGTATTACACGCTTGTTTATTGTGTTGCAGGAACTTTCTCCATCATAGCAACAATGGTTGGCGAAGTGTGCGAAAGAGAGACTAGAAGGTGCGCCTTTCACTCACCCAACAATTCGTCACCTAATTTCTCTTTGGGAAATTCAGCAGAGAATATTGGGAATGATCAAAGGTTACAAATAGCTGTGTCGTTGACTCTTCTTGTTGGAATAGTTCAGGCATGTGCTTATTATTGGAATATAATTACGTTTTTGTGATTTTTCGATCACTAGATGTTATTTTTAACCCAGTATAAAAGCTGGCTAGGATTTCCCCGGAGGATGTTCTCTTGTCTTTTTGTCCAGTAAAATTATCTGTCTCTGGCGTTACACAGGATTAACATGTGTTTTCATCATACTCACCCGTGTGAATGGTTAGATGCAGGCATGGAAACAAACTTACCATTGACACAAAGCTGTGAAAGCGAGATATTAAAAACTGTTTTGAAGAGCAGTGTCGGCTTTTACCGTGATGCGAAACAACTGAAAACATACGAATCAAACAAAGCCTGTGACTTGTATAATACAAGTTAGTTGTGCACTAGCTTTCCCTCGGCTTATGGATCTTTTTATCTTTCTTAAGTACTGTTTCCTTTCGGCCACAACACAGAGTCAGCCATACACTTATATCGACTGTTAAACACTAATCAAATAATGTAATATGTTGTTTTTTGTGTTGAAAATAAGTTATATATGATACATGTGATTTGTCTGCTTGTCATACAGTGTACCTTGGTGAGAATACCCAGTGCATCCATGTTTGTAAGTTTCTCTTCTCACGCCAGTTTTCCAAACTTTTGAAACGAAAAGGATCTCAAAGCCAGAATAATCAGAGTTTAGCAAAAAGTTTTCACAATCTTCACAGAGTTTACAAATGTACTTTTAGGCTGCGATGGGTCTCGTGCACCTTGGTTTTATTACAGTTTACTTATCAAGACCATTGGTGAGCGGATTTACTACAGGATGTGCGTTCATTGTTTTTACTAGTCAAGTGAAACATTTCCTCGGCATAACGATACCGTCACATGCTGGTTCATTGGCTTTGCCTAGAGTAAGTACTTTGTTTCGCGGCATACATTCGGTCGGCTACTCCATCTCTTTGCCATGGTAACGAGACACGCATCAAATGGTAGCTATTTGTTATCTAATATAACGCGGTTTAAGAAGCGAAAAAGTTTGCATCGATTCATAATTTGGATGAGGGATGTAGTTATGACTCTCGTATAAACGTATATAACAAGTGAAGTATTAAAAGGTAAAACACGTGATGCGTTCTTCTTTTGGGTTCCAAATTTAGTGACAATTTACCTTTCAGTCAATTTCCCATTCCTTCTCCGCAAATTGCGAACCGCGTTGGAGAATAACAAACTACGTTGCAAACTTCCAAATTTGGAAGCTAATTTGCAAACGTACTTTCGTATTTTAAATTGAACTTTCGAACTTTGAAGCGTATCGATGAACTGCGGCGACGCCGGAGTACAAGAATACGCACATATTGTTGATTCTGCAACAGTGTTATGTAGTTTTGTTGCTGATATACAAACTAAAGTGGTTTTTGTGGGTAGCCGCTGCGCATGTACGGCTAACCACAATCCTAGACTGAAAACTGTCCGGCGAACTAATTGGCTAAAAGTCACAAAATCTTCGGCGATTGCCAGCTCAATGAACGGATGACGATTCCACGTTCGTGATAACTTTCGTAAGATGCCGATAACGCACACGCGACGCGCGCACGCAGCGTGTTCTCGTTGTTCACGAAGATTTCTAACATTCTAGTTTCTGTTGTGAATTTTGAGGCGAATTTTGTGGTTGAAAGTGAAAGTGAGTGCGCACACGTGACGCACACCAAATGACTGTTGTGAATAGCAGATATTCATCGCGTTCATTGTTTCAAAAGATTTCTAGTTTCTATTGCGAATTTTGCGGGCGAAAGTGAAGGTTAGTGCCTTTGTTTGTTTACTTTGTTTTTGTTCCAGTTTCTATTTCTATCGCTCACTGTTTATTGCGGTCGACCAATTCGATCAGAGTCAGATCTTAGAGCGTACAAAATACATTGAGGCAAAGTTGCCTGTGCTGACATCTTGTTTTTATATGTCAGCAACAGTAACGAAAGTTACCCATCTATATCTACAACTATGTCAGCGCTGCTTCCTGCTTTAAAACACTTGGATGAAAATTCGAAATCAAGTCGGTGAAAAGACCGCAGGAGTGAAAATATTGATATCGTGGGCCCTCTTTGCCGTTATCTGGTATCCACATGCAGAATTGTGAACTGTTTACCGGGGCCGGAGACGTCAAACAAACACTGAAGTTATCTTTTCTCAAACAAAGCAAAATTAATCAACTTGACACATTCATTCAAGACAAAGGTAAAAAAATGACACATTTTTTGTATCTTGTTTGTCAATAGGCGTTTATGTCTGTGGTTGGTGATGGCATTCAAAGTTACAGTCGTGGCAATAGAAGCATTCCGAAAATAATGATCATTTTGTTTGCTACCGCCCGTTGTCCACTACGCGAATGTTTTCGAGCGAAAAATGAATCCAGCAACGTGATTCGCTAGCAAAATAATTTGCCGCAAAAATGTCGAAAACGAGCCAATCACATTGCCAGATTTCTTCTTCGCGCGAACAAATCGCGTAGTGGAGAACGGGCTTTAGAGCATAGTCAATGAAAGGAGATGGTCTGGAAGCCCGGCGAAACTTCAAGGCAACAGGATTATATTTTGAAGGGAACCTGAAGGTGCACCGAGTCTTTGTTTTGGGCTCATGAATTTCTGCGTAAAATTAAATTGAAGAGTTTTTATTGGACTGCGCTTTATTAGGCGGAAAACACAATGTGTTCGATGACCGTGAAAGTGCACAAACTGAACCAAAACATAGAACAGTGACTATCGTCAAGCTTTAAGATCATTTCCTTCCATTGACTATGCTTGGAGCAATTCATTACATTAATTTCTAAACATTTTTATGAAGTTTCTCGAATATTCGGTGGCGCTGTCGCTAGGACAAGTGCGTTTCACCAATGAGGTTGCGCGTTCGATTCTCAGAGTATATAGACTTTACTTTCTCATGTGAAAGGAGTCCGTCAACTACTCTGCCGAAAGTCGTTGGTTTTCCCACTCTGGTTTCCTCCTACTACACGGACAGTTGACAGGGGGAGCTAGGATAAACAGATTGGAAGCTAAAATTGTTCTTGTTGTAAAATAGACGGTCTAGGGTGATAGATACATGTACATCCTGTATACATTCCAGGGCATTAATTGTATGTAGTTGCACAATTCGGCTCGTGCTGACGTGTAACTATGTTTCAACTATCTATGTATCTATATTCTTCGAAATGGTCTCAATTTCCTGTACGAATTGACCAATCAGATGCTTTTCATAGCTACTATGATTGGTCAACTGAAACAAGAAGGAATACTTCGAACAGTTAGGGAAATTGCGAGGAACTTCGTCAAAATGTTAAGAAATTGATGTAATGAATTGCTCCAAATAAATTTATAAAATTTTTCAGAACGCTTCTATTATCACGATTGCAACTGATTCTTAATGAGCCTTAAGAACAAGCTGGGTATTCTTACTGGATCTATTTGGTATGGGACTATCTACTAATTAATGGTGGTACTTGCAAACAATCTGTGTGCTCTTACTGGATGTATGATCTTGTACTATTATCTTTGACTAGCTAACGATGATTCAGATATTGTCAAGACACCGTACGAATAGGCTGTGTACTCTCACTGGATCTATTGTTCTCGGTCAACTTTCTCCGACTAATTAACGGCGACAACATATTGTCATTGAATCTAGAAGTGCATTCATACCCGATCCATAAGATTGTTTAAAGAGTGTACGGCATCGTGGTTCCGATGCTTCTTAAGAATCATGTGTTTACCTACTGAAGAACTAAGTTTGAACTATGGAAACAGGATTTGCATTGACCATTTATGGTAGCACTGAAACTCAAACTGGTACATCGTACTTGACTTACTTCATTGAATAACATTATTACAGATGTTGTCGTTCAACATCATTTGTGACAAAAAGAATGCTGATCTCTGCTGATACTGAAGTAATCTCCTTTATGTGTGAATTCTGTCCTTTAAAATTGATATTAATTACAAAAAATGTTCATAAGTTGTCTGTAAAGTGTACTTCACATGAATAATGAAGTTAATTGTGTAGCAAACTCTACCTTGTAGAACTGTTTACAGATTATATAACAGGGGCGGACTGGCTATTTCAGAGGGGCCCGGGCGAATCGGTGAAAAGGGGGCATAACCCTCTGCTACTCTCCTTCCTGACATTTAAAATCAATAGGTGATAATTTCTCTTTGTAAATTTATATATCTTTATTTTTGGCTGCGTAAATGCATTGAAACCAAAGAACAATATTGTCTTAAATTTTCGATGATCTGGAAGAGAGCCCAATGAAGCAGGGACCCAGCGGGCGATCGCCCGGTAAGCCCTACTGGCCAGACCGCCCCTGATTCCCCTGGTACAGTATATCAACTAGCACATCTCTTGTCAAGAGAGGTGTTGACGTTACATGAAATTAGAATAGTAACATCAAGCACGATATTTCATTGCATTTAACCTGTGGTTTGGTAGTGAACACAACTTGCAAGAAAGGCCGACTCCCATATTACTCATGCAGTCTATTTAGTAGGCTAATCAACTCCTGAACGATTTCTTCGCAATGAATTGCAAATGACGGTATTAACTGAACTCCTTTTTACCTTCACAAAAACACAATACTTTATCAAAATGTACTGCTTAAAAGTGTTGTGAATACAGCGAACTACATTTACTACGCACTCTGCCCTACTGAACAGTTTGAACTTGTTGCACGGAAGAAAAAATAAGGTTAATGGTCTCCATTTTGCTGAACAGCCAACGGATGTGCATTCTAGGCCCAAGTTACTAGACATGTTTTTCCGCATGTTAGTAACCTGTTCTGGAGCCGGTTGTTTGAAAGTTGGACAGCGCTATCCATTGAATAGTGAGTAATGCAGAAAACTTCCATTTTGCTCAATGATAAATATTATGAGACTTTAATCTATCGATCTCAGTCGCAAGTTTGTGTTATAATGCTCCATGGAAAATTTTACGAAGGCGACAACAGTCACTATTCAGTGCATCGCACTATATCCACTTTTCAAACTACCAGTCCCAGTATTGCAACAGGATGAACACAGTCAGTAAAGTCTGATGAAGACTGTTTTATAAAGGTAAAAAGCATTGTAGCTAATAACACCTTGCACTGAATTTGAAAAACGAGAGCAATGAGCTTGGAACAGCAAGTACGAAACTCAGGAAGTGAGAAACTTTAAATTGGCTTGGGCAATTAGCAAGTTCCACAAGGTGTTTGAAGATCAGTTATTCGAATTTGCAAATGTATTGAGGAGAATTACAACCAACTTCAGAACCCAAAATAGGAAAACTTCACGTGTTTTACCTGTAGAGAAATCTTATAGCTTGTACGCAAAGGAATGTTTGTAGAAAAAATTTCATTCCTTTAGAGTAAATGGGCTCATATCAATCGTGGACGGCACGCTATAGGTGAACGTCGATACTCTGGAAATAATTCCCATTGTCACGCGAATAGATTCCCAGTGTCATTGGAATCTATTTGGCTGCTATTCGGGTAGCAGGACAAAGGTCTCCATTGTCATTGGAATCGATTAGTGCTATTTTTAACTCGATACAATACACCCCTCCAGAAACTTGAAGTTTCAAGCGTCTCAATGGGTCTCATGGCGGGCTTCGAAAATGCAAAACTCACGCGACGTTGTAAAATAGCCTTTAAATGGTTAAAATCTTTCGATACTTGTCAAATTTTGGCCTAGTAATACTTCTAAACACACAGATTATGGATATGCCAACGGTTCAACGAAGAGAAATTTACTAGTTTCTGGAAATTTAAAATGTACCTTCTTAGTAGAAAGCAAGCACATGTTTTTTTCAATGCGCAGAAGCGCAATGAAATACATAAAGTTAACCTTATAGTTCCTTAATGAAGTACTAAGCGTGTCTACATTACATCTGTAAAATAAAGGGGGTTGGTTCATTTTACAAGCAAAGAGCTAGTTGGTAAAATGTATAATATTGCCGAATATATAGTTGTTAAGAATTTTATGAATAACAACAAACTGTTAGAACCAATTTTATCTGGCTTTAGGCTACATGAAGGAAAAAAAATGTCTAACTAGATTTTGACGAACTCGATCTTTTGAGCTCGATTTTTATCGTTCTTTCGGGCGTAAAACGGGAGATTCGATTACTTGCGGTTTTCATCCTTTAAAGGATGATGACTGGTTTGAATTCAAGATTACCAAGTTACTGCAGATTACTAATGAAGTTGCTGACCATTTGGGACCAGTTGTACGAAGCCCAATTACTGTGTATACCGTATTTACTCGTTTGAACGCCGCGGCGCTTTTTAAATTTTCAGAGCTTCAGATGCGGCGCTCATTCGGGGGCGGCGCTCTTTAAAAAATCTTTTACTTGTGAATTAT